>QNUK01000114.1:1374246-1444246 GCA_013621035.1 Clarias magur
TATTATAAGGATGTCCGGGAACACATTATACTGGAAATACTAGCGAAAGCTTTGTACATCATAGAACCTGCCTTATTTTTATGTCTTTTTTCAATAAATAAATTATAATAGATACATAACTTGAAAAAATCATATTACAACCTTTTTCAAGATTTGTCAGGGCTTCTACCACACCGAACTTGGCCTTAATCCAACCTTAAAAATAATGCTCTAATGAACTGGCACAGAATTCCTTTTTCTACGGGAGGTGTCATTTGTGTCATTAAAACACTGCTTATTAGAAACATTACTATAAACTGTAAGGCTTTATAGCAAACATCATAACAAACCATAAAACGCCTTAAACCAAACTGCCAAACCAAAATAACGCCTTAGAGCAAGTTATGGACATATTCACGGGTCATCAGCCACAACATTACAATGCAAACCATTATGCCCAGTATTGTGTACGTAGGTTCCCCTTGTGCCAGATGCATAGAGATCTGGGGAGTTTGGACATCAGATCATTGGACCTGGGTATCAGTGTACTAGGTCTACTGATATCTAAGCTACTGATATCAAAGCTTGCATTGACTTTTTATTTTTTTTAGGCACTGGCGTTTCTATGGGATCAGACCAGACGGCTAGCCTTCGGTCCCTACATGTATAAATGAACCTTGGATGCCCGTGATGGATGCCGTCATCAGTTTATTGGTATATATATATATCTTAATCAATGTTAATATATTAATGTTATGGCTGATGTCACAATATTGACATCAATATTGTGTATCAATATAAAATAGGGTTTTTCTCATATAAGACTTTATAGGAAGTGTTTCCAAAATTATTTTTAAGGGTCCTTTGAATAATTAAGTTCCTCCAAGGCAGCTCCCTAAATTGAACCTGGAATAGCAGAACACACCAAAGAACTATCGAGGGGTCTCATTTAGGGTTTTGGAGCACCCAAGGATCTGATTAAGGGTTAATGCTGCCCCCTGTTGGCCAGAAGTGTTACAAAATCTCAAGCTGTGTATGACATGATAACTTTATTTAAAAGTATTCTTTGTCTTTGATTTGGTTGCATCCAAATTGGATACACAATATAGGAATTACAGTACTTTTTACATGAGGTCGCTAGTCAGTGACCAAATGAAACCTGGAAGCCATAGATGTTACCAGACCTGAGTGATTTCTTTTGGAGTTTCACCTGCTTACTCAACGGACCAGTGCACAACCTGCCAGTTAAAAAAAAGATTTTAGGGTTGCTTTTTTTTTTTTTTTTTTTAGAGTATGCTTCATTCCAGCATTAAAGTTGAATCTAAGCTTCTTAAGACGCGGTACGGTGGCTTAGTGGTTAGCACTGTAGCCTTACACCTCCAAGGTCCTGGTTCGATTCCTGCCTCAGGTTTGCGTGCATGGAGTTTGCATGCTTGGGGGGGGGGGGTTCTCGGGGTTCTCCTACAGTGCAAAGACATGCAGATTAGGCTATTAAGTGTTCACCCATAGTGTGTGAATGAGTGTAGTGTGTCCTTCGATGGAATGGCACCCTATTCAGGATATACAGTACAGTACCACGTCTCCTGGAATTAGCTCCAGGCCCCCAAAGCAGTATAGACGATGGACGAGAGAGAGCGAGTGATCATCGTAGATTCTTCTTAAATTATTAGGCTGAATCTAATATTGACAAACCACCAAACTTTTTTTGTTGTTGTTGCACCAGTTATCATCAATAATTCCAAAGGAAGCCATTTCTACTAGAAGACAACCTGCGTTAGGACAGTTTGCGTCAGATCATGAGAGGTTCCTGTCCAGAATGATGTTCCCAAACTGCTCAACCTTCAAGATGTTTTTGGTGAACTCAATTCCTGGTCTTCCTGTTTATGACACTCAGACTGACGGTTTACATTCTGTGGTTAAACCCTTTGCCGCAACACTTTGACTTTTCACTCTGGGAAAGTCTCCTCTCGATTGCTGACTTTGTCTCAAAACCTCCTCTATCCTGGAGGTTGGGCTCGATCTGGCCAACCGTCTAGTACAGGTTTTTCTCCACCAATGGGTCAGACAAAAATCCGCAGCTCACCATTAGAGATGAGAGGCGAAACGGCTTTAGGAACAAAGTCCTTTAGAAAGATTGACCTGGATGATTTTCACAGACGCGTACCAGTAGTTCATTTATCCATAACTCTAATTCACTCTTGTCCAGGAGCCTCTCCCAGGAGACTTCGGGCACGAGACGGGGTACTATTATTAATATTTTCGTTTTTTCTACAGTACGTGACATCTCTTTAGATTCCAATTATCTGCTTAATTGTAAATGAACTAATTAGGAAAGACGTCTCATGTCAGCAGACACGATTCAGCTTTAAGGTTTATTTATTCTATTTACAGGGATCACAAGCACTGTACATGCTGTATATTTAAAAACCGTCTCCCTTTTTGTAGATTTCTTAGACATACCAGCAGATGTCAGCATATAACTAATAACTAATAATAACCAGTGTCTCGGAAAACGCACATCACTCTGAACCCATTAAATGATCAGATTTAACAAACCTCGAACTTCAGGTGCTAAGACTCAACTTGTCAATTTTTTGTTGAAACGTGTTTTATCAGTTTACGTTTTTTTTTTTTTATGGCCCACATAAAAAGACTAGAATAATTTATCTAAGGTCAGGTGACACTCTAATTAATTGCTATATGGTAAAGTTTTATGTAAGTACAGTAGATGGAACCGGTATGTAAGAATGATGGAAGGAGTCTCCAGTGTCGCTGCTTTGGAAAGTTGAAAAGTTCTGAAATGAAACATGTACAGATGACTTGTGGTTTCTCTTTTTTCCATTAATTAACGTAAAGAGAAAGGGAAAACTGTGCAGTTATTTATAGACGTATAAGCGGCTATACAGTACCTACTGCTACTGTAAAGTGATGACCAGAAATAACTTGTCTCATAGATATTTCACAACCTAAAATCATAAAATATTACAAACAATTAAAAGGAATTTTATTAAATTAAAAATAAAATGTGCAATTATTAGCAAAATGCTGTGTTATAACGGGAATAAGGGCATATGCCAAAGCCAGGGATATTCTCTATAACGCCCGGCGGACGTTTTACTGTATACTATACATTTTTGTGTTTGCTTTATGACATTTATGTTGACATCGGTTCTGGTTCTTATTTGCCGTTTCATGTTTCCCCTTTTTTTTCTTGCATCCATTATTCAAGCTTCTATGGCTCACAGTATATCCTGCATCTGTTTAGCTTCCTGCGGTTATCTTAATTGTTTTTTGTTTATTTCTCAAGTTACAGTCGTGTCCCGTGTTTGGTTGATGTTTAATAAAGTGTATCTCCTGCCTCATCCTCATTTGCGATGCCCGCATGGCACCCTGAGCACAGACTGGCAGCACAGGGCAAGTTAAGAAGCTCAACTGTACGAACTCTCAGCTGGTGATGTGATGTACAGTAAGCTTTTCAGTGCCATTGGGTTGAGAGTGAGGAGGGGCAACAGAAAGGTGCAACAGAAGCAAGCAGCAGAGCTGTTAATCCTGCTGGACATTTGCCATATCGTGCTCTCTTCTCAGAGCATGGAGGAGATACAAACAATCTGTGAGTCGATGGGTTCAAGAGCTGCAGCATTACAGGGCAATCGATGCTCACGGTCCACCTGGCACAGCCTCAGGAAGAAGGTTGACATCGAGACCTTCCATCTCAAGTCCCATCTCAGGCGAGTTCTGCGTTTTCCTTAATCAATCATTCACTGGAGCATTTTGACCCAAGTAATTGTCTTGTATGCCCAGTGTTAAAAGATGTTATCTGCAAGCCATGCAGTCCCAGTCTTGGTGGCGCCAGGGTTCGAAAAATGTTATGCTCGCACCGCACCCAAGTTCTCATGACACCAAGCTTACTCCAAAAGCCAACAAAGCTTTCTAATGTCTAATGTCCTGGACCAGTGCCCATGTCAAATCTCAGACCAGTACCTGTACTCATCTACAGGCCCAAGTCATATGTACAGTATAAGTGTCATCTTATAACTTGTTCCATCTAAATGCAGTGTCAATTTTCAAGGCATGTCCTGGCCCAACACACCATGGAGAATCCAACAGACCGGAGTCCAATTCTCTGTTTCATAAGGGTTAAATTGGTGCCCTGCATCTATCAAATAAAAACTGTCCAACAGAAACTGAAAACCCAGGAGGACTGTGTTGAGCCATCAACTTTGCGAAGGAAATTAACTCAAACATCACTTATGGAGGAAAGGACTGGGACTAAACAGCTGTGTAACTATATGTCTAGGTGGAATAAACATTGAACTTCAGAGCAACGGAAAAGGTTCACATTGGTTCTTATTGTTTGCTTTTGTTGGTTGACATTTACAGTATGTTGGTTGGTTGGATGGATGTCTACGCCTACGTCCTGTCTCGTCTGCTTCTTTCATAGAAGCCAAATAACATTGTTGATTACTTTCCGAAAATGGCATTCCCTGTGAGCTCTTCATTTCTTACACCCCATGTTCTATTTGCACTTCTAAGCTGGCTCAATATTTGCTTATATATCAGTCTTACATACTGTAGTTTTAATCCTTTTTTTTTCAGCTTTACTCTTTATTCGGTTCAGTTTTTCCATTTGAAATATCTATTGCCTATATCTAGTGCCTATTTTTCTGGTCAGAAGTAAGCAGACCTGAACTTATTATAAGATCAAGTCCGCTGTTACAATGGGATGTTAACTGTTACCCTTTCTCGCTAGCTTTCTTTTTCAAACAAATGCACTTCCAAAACAGTAGTGCCTAATAATAATAATTCTATATATTTCCAATTATTTTATTGTATTATTTTTCATAATCCTTTTTTTAATGATATTTTATAATACTATTATATGATTTGTTTATTATAGGCATTATTTTAGCATGTGTTATTTTATTTAAGAGCTCAGTTGAGAATCATGCAGGTGGTATTCATCATGCAAATAATAATAGCATTTAATAATAAACCGTATAATAAACCAAGTAAAACATACTCATGCTTCTGTAACTGAAATACGCCCTCATCAAAACCATGATAAGCATCTCAGAAAGTACAACATGTCAACCAGTCCTGTCAGAGGAGCCTGAGGCTACAGTGACAGATCGGGTCCATCACCTGCCCAGTTTTGGCGGGTTCTGTAGCTTCAGCACTTTAGTGCCAGCATCGTCGCACTGACTAAACCAGTGGTACTGGTAGATCCAGACTGGTAAGAGGTGGTGAAAGTGTGTACATTGTTTTTACTGGATCTAAATACTGAATCCTGGTCAAAAATAGAAATCATAGCTTCAAGTTCTTTAAATGTACAAACCAAATATTAGTTAGTCAAGGTATGAAAGAAAAGAAAAAAATATACAGTTGCAAGAAATAAAGACGGGCCCAAGCACCCTGCGCTATCGCCACCCAGGCACACAAGAAAGACAGCGGGCACAGTGGGCACATGCATTTGAATGCGATATCCCATTATGACAAGTTTAGAAAAGGGTGAATTTTAGGGTTAGACCTCCAAAAAGCCCCAGATGCTGGAAAAAAAGCATCAAAGCATCACACTATGATGTCACTCCATGCGATGTCACTCCATGCGATGTCACTCCATGCGATGTCACTCCATGCGATGTCACTCCATGCGATGTCACTCCATGCGATGTCACTCCATGCGATGTCACTCCATGCGATGTCACTCCATGCGATGTCACTCCATGCGATGTCCCACAGAAAGTCATGAACCACTTTTCGGCATAAGTTGAAGGCATCGTCACGCGCTTGGGCCCTAAAAATCTGTATAAACAAATACTAATTATGGGCCAAGCACTAAGACATCAGCACTTTTCCAAGTTTCCATAGCTTTGATAGTGCTGATGTCAGTGTGCAAAGGCCCTCTTGTTCTTCTAATGGGGATTTTTGGAGGTCTTGATGTTCAAAAAGTCATGACAATCAGCACACAGGTTAAAATCTGCAGCCCATAGGACAGCTGAGCGGCTGGGCTCTGGGCGTGGCTCAGGGCCCTCACAGGAGATTTTGCTGAATAGGTCGTATATTTAGCTAGTATGATGATACTTCTGATGATATAAAGAAGCTAAATTCTTATAGCCTATATAGCTTATCATAATTATAGCTACAGTGTACATAGCAGCTAGTAGATTAAAGTAATGCATATTTGATGCTGAAACATCTGTTAAATGTAAATGTAAAGCTTAGGAATTTAGAACACCGAACTGAAATTGTTTGATGATGAAAAAAAAAAAAAATCAACTTGTAACATAAATCAAATTACAGAAAAATGTTTTTGCAGTGATGTACTAGTGAAGCAGAAAGTACATATTTTTGTTGTGAAAAGTTGTAAGTTAAAGTCTTCAGGGAACGTATTAGGAGGGGCGGAGGGATAAAGCAAAAACACCAGACTTGTAAGTATATTATATTTTAATTATATATTATTTTAATTTCCATCCATGTAAGAACATTTAACGTGCAACTTGTTAGAGGATGTTAAGAAACGCTATTGAGAATGTGCACATGCACACCACCACATACTGTAGATAAAAATCTAATTCACTCTAAAGAAAACACGCTGCACTCCAAAAAAAGAAGTCGTCAGAAAGTGTTGAAACAGCACATGCCGCATGCCTTCGGCGGTCTATTTTTAGAGCAGGGCAAAGTTTATATAAAGTGTCTCTCCCTCTCCTGACTTCCATCGTTCGGGGTGAGAGGGCTGTGTGTTGGGAGTTCTGTAGCACTTTCACTAAGACTTATTTATCTGTTATTGAGATGGTTTTTCATTGGTTTGGATGTTACACCAAAAAAGAAGACATTAAAAAAAAACTTTTTAAAGATTTTTTTAGGTTATTGGTCTCAGCTATTCTGTACGTTCCATGCAGTAAGCAAAAATCTGAGGCCCCAGACTTCTGCAAAAACTAAACTAAAATATAAAAACTCTTACTTATAATATCTTACAATGCAATGTTTGCCAAGTCCGTCACTGTGCATACAAATACAAACATGCTAGGTACATTAAATAGCATGACATTAAATGAAATGACAAAAATATATGTGAGAGTAATGTGGTATTACTTACGCAACCTACATGTATATTTATGCAACAGGGGCGTTCAAGTCAAACCGGGACTTTAGATTGTGCAGAATAACAGGACACAATTATGAGAGTAAAAACTACATTGGTGTGTATGAAAATGGATGTAATTCCTGAATGGTTAATGCAATATTTTTTGCCAAACCCCTTGAATTAAGGCTGAAAGTCTTGACTTTGCTCAGTGTTTCATTTCAAATTCAATATGGTGGTGTTTAAAAGAGAGGTTATTTGTTCCAATATTTATGAACCTGTACTTCATCATCTATTATAGGGCATCAGTAGTAGGCTTGTCACCTGCCATTCAAAAGCCCCTGGTTTTTGAACGACTTAATCTTCTGTTATAATTTTTGCAGGTTAAACACTTCAAAGCAGGCAGAACAAAACAAAAAATACAATTCTGATTACCTGCTTTATGCATTTAAAAACACTTCTTCTTGGAGCAGCGACCAAGTGATTGGGAATGATTTCAGTCGTATTGATGAAATATCATTCGTGTAGCTACTGACCTGTTTTTCCACTGACCTAGAAATACACTTCTTGCAGAATAGTGTTCAGGTCACTACGTGATGCTGGTGGAGGAAAACGTTTCCTCCGTGCAGACCATGGGAGATGTTCAACTTCACTTTCATGTACATTAAACCACTCTGTCAGCAATCTTGCTGTGTGTATTGGTGCATTATCATCCTGATAGACGGCACCGCCTTCAGGATGCAATGTTTGAACCATTGGGTGCACATGGTCCTCCAGAATGGTTCGGGAGTCCTTGGCAATGACGCGCCCATCTAGCACAAGTATTGGGCCTACATTAGGGAACGCCATGATATTGCAACCCAAACCATCACTGATCCACCCTCATGCTTCACACTGGGAATCCAACAGTCTGGGTGGTACTTCTCCATAGATGACTTAACTCTCCCGGATGTGGGAAAGACAGTGAAGGTGGACTCATCAGAGAACAATACATGTTTCACATTGTCCACAGCCCCGACACTTTCGCTGCTGGCACCACTGAAACCGATGTTTCTCATTGGCACGAGTGACCGAATGTTTACTGTATATATGTGATATATATACACACACAGTACACATGTATGTACTGTACATCAAAATTATTATAGTGATGGAAATTGATAAGAATAGTAATAGCTCATAGTTTTGGGTGTCTGGAACGGATTGTCTGCATTACAATTACTTTCTATGGGAAAGGGCGTTTCACAGTAGGAACAACTTCTTAAGAACTCGCCACCGGAACAGATTAAATTTGTACGCTGAGGTTCCGCTGTATTTAACGTCACTACAGTATCGATTTAACCACCACAGTACATCTACTTCTTTCTCATGCCTTTGCAATATTTGTATGACATAATGCTCTACCGTACAGTACAAATCCAAAAATCCCCGCTATCTCTAGTCTTGCAGCACAATCTTTGGCTATCCGTTAGATATCACATTACCCAAGTGATGAGTTGTGTTTAGGAAAAATAAGGGGAAGTTTATGGTGGGTGGGTTTGGGACGCTAGGAAGGAGGTCAGTTGTGTTTATGCAAAACTGACTCAAACCTCAGAGCTGCAAATTAGCGGAAATCCAGCTAATTTAGCTGACGCAACCATAAACAGCCACACAAACAAACTGGCAGCTAAAAAGTGAGATAAATTGCTTGCCAACGAGTGAACAAAACTGCACAGTGCATGCCCGCAGAGAAGGCATAGTCCACAAAAGTGTGCTCCGACATGTAGGTGAAAACGGTGACTCGCTACAGTACCATTTTTGTCCCTGACCATTCCCATGTAAGTGAATGGAAAACAATCATACATGCGAAGTTAAATATGCTTTTTCGACCATATCAGGAGTCATTGAATGATATTTATAACAATGTGAAGAGATGAGTGATGGTCCGGACATGCGGATTAACCTCATGAACGTGCATATGCTTTCCAACACACACATGGAGCTGTTCCAAAGAATCCAGCACAGTGAAATGTATTTGGCATATTTCAAGCCTTAGATCAAAGGGTTACAGTGTTGACATCAAAGCCATGAGCTGAATGTTGTTCTAACAGCTAATCAGCAGCCAGTTGTTCTAGTGTTTTTTGTTTATTTTGGTATGTGTCTCAGTTCGATCCATATGCTAGCTTGTTAACTAGCTAGCTAGGTGCAAGTTCACATTAGCAAACTTTTAAAAAGGAAAAGAGCGACGTAATAGTTGTAACAATGTTTTTGAAAGCTAGAACGACTTTGATGAAATGTTGAGATAACATTTGAACGAACGACCCAAACGCAATGTTGCGAATACTAGCTGAAAACAACAAAATTTCAACCTTTAAACTGATTAACTTCAATTTGCACAACCTTCAACCAGGTCCACTGTAAATGGTTGTTTTTGTGGTTAGCACAGTGGTGTAGTGGTTAGCTCTGTCGCCTTGCACATTCCCGGCCAGACTCGATTCCCGCCTCTGTGTGCATGGAGTTTGCATGTTCTCCCCGTGCTTGGTGAGTTTCCTCCAGATACTCTGGATTCCTGCTACAGTCTAAAGACGTAGATTAGGCAAATTGACGTTCCAAAATTGCCCATAGTGTGTGTATGTGTGTCCCCCACGATGGATTGTCTCCCTGTGCAGCCTCGTACCCTGCCTCCTAGGATGGTCTCCAGGCTCCCCCCGCTATCCTGTGTACAGGATAAAGAGGTACAGACGATGAGTCAGTAAGTTTCTGTTGTTTTTCTGGTGCTTGTTGTCGTTATGTTTGCGCATTTACTAGCATCAACAGTATGTTCCCTAGTGGCTCAGCGGTTAGCACACGCTGCTCTCGCTCATTTGAATCCCGCTCAAGCCATCGGTTCGGTATTAATATCGTTTTGAAGTCAGTTTTGCAACATTGCGTTAGTGGGATAATGCCGACCAAATGCCACTATCATCCATCCAACTTCGTTCCATATTCATTTCATTAAAGCAATTCAAACATTCAAAAACACCCAAATACCAACGTTGTCGCAACGTCAGTAACGCGGTCAAATTAACGTCACAATAATGCTTTAGCAACCAAAAATGTTTGGATATTAAAACTGCCCTAGTCCTATCATATTGCAATAAAGCATTTCAACAGTTAGGTTTGTCAGTTAATCTTTAGTTTTTTTTTTTTTAATGAGCATGTGATTTACCTTAATCTAACAGGAAGCTAATGATGGTGTAAAAGTCAACTGTGCCATTTTCCATACAAGTTATAACTCTCTTCAGATGACACGGCTATGGTGAGAAAAACGAGTTTGAGAGTTGATGAGAGTTGAAACGTGTGTGACTGGGAGACCTGGGCTTCCAGTAAGGATTTGTGAGTTTTGTGGTTACTATTAGCTACAACAGCACAAGCCTTTAAAGCCTGTATGACCATACATGGATATTTTTAATGTAACACCAACGTCCAAGCCAAACAAACACCTTTCTGTAAGAAAACACGCATTGCAGCGCTCCATGCGATGCTTCTCACGAGACTCAACGATCGGCACCCATTTCGCACAATTAAATATTAAATATTTAATATTTAATGACGTTTCAACAGAAACTAAATCAGAGCTATATTTGACACGAGCTTGTATTCGTCAGAGTGAGATAGAGATAAGTGAAAATGTGCTCGTGAGCGAGTAAGAAGGGTGGAAAATAAAGGAGGAGTAGACGCAAGGTCGGGTCAGAGCGTTCAGCAGGGAGATAGAGCAAACCTCTCAAGGCGAAGCCGGAGCTGTTGACATTTTTGAAAATGAGCTGTTGACATTTTTCATTGGAACCATAGGCTAGAAAAATAACAAAAGGATGATGATGGATAGCTGAACGATTTATACATTTTTATACAAAACGCTTGCGCGAAACAGCAGACGCGCTGAAATGAGTGTCTGTCCATATACGGAACGGCCAACATATTTTCAACTTACATACCGCATTTGCAGCATATGAGTAATTACCCAAGATCTTTCTTTCAAAGCTTTCCCTATATGGACAAACAACAACCTGAAAATTCTCTTATAATGTTTGTGCAAATGAATTATTTTGTAGAACGATTTCATTACCTCTTGTAGATGAAGCTATGAATCTTCTGGGAAGGATTGCCACTAGACTTTAACGAGTAGCTGTGAGGACAGCTGTGTAAGGTCAGATGGTGATGTTAAGTGAAGAGGCCTGGTGTACAGTTGATGTCAAGGCTGTGTGATGTCAGTTCTTTCGCTCCGGCCATTGTACACCATGTGTCGCTTTGTGCACAGTGGATTAGAGATCTGGTTTAGGCATATACACTTATACAGTAAATCATCACAGACTGGAGATATTAACTTTTAATCTAAGATCTAAGTTGAGCCCTTATTCGTCACATATACCATACTCTACAGTTAAATCCTTTATTCTTTATAATTCTTCGCATATCCCAGCTTCTTGTCAGCAGGCTGGGGTCAGAGAGCGCATGGTGAGCCATTATATGGAGCCCCTGGAGCAGACAGGGTTAAGGGCCTTGCTCAAGGGCCAAACAGCGGTATCCCGGCGGAGCTGGGGCTTTAACCGCGACCTTCCGATCAGTGAGTCGGTGAGCCACATCTGCCCCTTTTGCTTTAAGGCGGCACAGTGGTGTAGTGGTTAGCACTGTCGCCTTGCACCTCCAGCGTCCGGGTTCGATTCCCGGCCAGGCTCGATTCCTGTCTCTGTGTGCATGGAGTTTGCATGTTCTCCCCGTGCTTGGTGGGTTTCCTCCGGGTACTCCGGTTTCCTCCCACAGTCCAAAGACATGCAGATTAGGCTAATTGCCATTTCCAAATTGTCGGTAGTGTGTGAGTGAGTGCATGTGTGTGTGCCCAGCGATGAAGTGGCACTCTGTCCAGGGTGTACCCCGGCTCATGCCCTAAGCCTCCTGGGATAGGCTCCACGACGCGACCCAGAATGCAGGATGAAGCAGTATACAAGATGAGTGAGTGAGGGGAATATGCTTTACTAACCAAAAACAGAGCAAATCCAAGCACATGGATAAATTATTATGGTTTAATTGATTGCTGCTAATGTTTACTTTATGACTTTATTCCATTTCCATAATAATACACAACACAATGGTTCTAACAACTTCAATCAGTTAATTTTGTTCGATTACTTCTTGGAAACACTGATTTATGTTGCGTACACTAGTACCCTATTAGTGCTCCCCTATTGTCCTGAAGCACTTCTGTCATAACAAATCTTTTCAAATGTTTCTGCCTGATCTTTACCTTTTTGGTATTGGTTTTACGTAGTGTTTGTGCTTACACTTTTGTGTGAGCTTTGTCCGTAGGGTCCGGGCTGCCAGCTCGACGCCAGATTGTCATTCACGCACTACTGGCAATTTGGAGTACCTGGAGGAAACCCACCAAGCATGAAGATAATTCGGCAGGAATCGAATCCTGACCCAGGAATTGCAAGGCGACAGTTCTAACAAATCAGCCACCATGGCGCCACCCTTTATTATTCTAACCACTGTTAAATGGTTTAATACTCTTCATTGTCCACTTCTCTCCGGACAATCCAAGGTCCTAATACCTGTCTCTGGGATAATCTTGTTCAGCTCACCCCACAAAGAGGTTAAAGTCCGGGATCTGGGCTGACGTTGATGGGAATTTTCAGGCATGTAGGCTTTTTAAAAACAAATTCTGTAGATATTGCCCCATTTTATGAAGGCCAGAACAGTTTGTCTGATTTGATCTTCTCCAGGTACCTTGGTGGTTTAAGGGCAATGTAGGAGGGGTTAGATTTCAGGGAAACAACCAAAGAGTTTACATGAGTCAGTGCACTCCCAAGCCTGCATACAGTATATTGGGAACTTTGCATCAGAAAGGGCATCTGGCATAAAACCTGTTTCACATCAGATATATTTCTACCCAATGATCCACAGTAATCGGTTAACCCAGGTTTAGCTGGAATGTTTTTAATCGTCTTTATATTGATAAAAGTTAATGAATATTTTTATATTTAATATTTTTATTTATGCACTTTTTCAGAAAAAGAGTTGACTTAATTATTAATACCTCAAGACACGCAGTAATATTTGATCAGATTTTAGCTTTGATTACGGTGCACAATGTGGTGGCCAGATCATGTGTGAAAATGACTCGTCACGCTCCCAGAATCGCTCTTTCACAATTTGAAAAACTCCATGGATGTGATAACCCGGTCATTCAAGACAATCAGGTCATCAGCTGACATCATTTTATTGCCAGATAAGGTTGCTGAGCCTAAACCAGATCATAACACTGCCTCCAGAGGCTTGTACTGTGGCCACTGTACTGTACATGATGGATGCACCACTTCATGCGCTCCCCTTCTTATCCCATCTATCTGGAAGATTGTCGATCTGAACTCATCCAACCACATGAACGCCTCCGACCGATCCAAAGTACAATCTTTATAAACTGAAGCCTTCTTTCTGATTAGTCTCAGTAATGAAGCCACGAAACTGTTTTGTCCTAATCCTGAGAGTTCTTGTCACACCGTGTGCAGAATAGTTTTTTTACTTTCACTATTAAACGCAGCGTTTAAGTGATTTCTACTTTCATATTTAATGATGCAGTTTCATCATGTGTTTAACTGATCTCTATTCACTGCAGGTGTTCAAGCCAAGTCAAGTAGTTTGAAATCTCCATGATGGTTTCTTTGCTTGACTCAGACCAATAATTTGATCCTTCTCAAATCCCGCCTTTTTTTTTTGTGGGGGGGGGGGGTGGTCAGGCAGTGTATAATGTTAAATACATAGTTGAACAGCACTGCTTCTTATGCTTTATATAATGTTTAACGTTGAGAATCTACCGCATTTGGCGTGGTACTCTTAAACCTCATGTGTAAATAAAAGAATTATATTCTCATGTGAAAAAGTGTGAGCCAATTAACAAGTAAATAAATTACCAGATAAATATTAAAATTGAAAAAAAAAATTTTTTTTAAAAAGAACTGCTGAAATAAAAAGAAACAGGCGAGGAACTAAACCGAACGGTCCTCAGCATTAGTGTGCAAACGAGATTGTTGCGCTGTTTGTTTGTTTTTGTGTGTCCTAATTTTCCTAAAGGAATTCCAAGCATGTGGCAACATTAAGCCTAAACTATAGCAATATTCCATGGGGTTTCTTGGAGCTCATTCCTGGAGCTTTGGTTCCTTTAACCACTTCGGAATCAGCTTGAAGTGATTTCCCAGAGAGGTTATTTCTTAAAAAAAAAAAAAGAAGAAGAAATGATTCCGAAATCCGTGAAGATTTCACAGTTGTCTTTCCTCGTTCCTTTCGCACGAACAGCTCACTCTGCATCCGACTCGATTCACAATGGCATTTTAGAGGTTATCTGGAAATACCGTGGACAAGAATAAGGTCAGAGAAGAGTAGATTTGCACAGGAAATGTCTGGATGCATGGATGACCTGACTGAGGGTGTGTCAAAGGAAGATAGTAAGTAATAATGAGAAAAGGAAGAAGAAAAAAAAAATCTCGGTTTCCCTCCGGGGCAACTAAACGCTTGGAATTCCAAACAATTTACTAGACCCTCTTGTATTAGAGATGGAAAAAAGACGACTTAAGAGAAAGAAAAACAAAGACAGAGAGCCACTTCTGAGTGTCCACTATTACATCCCCAAATAGAGGCTCAACAGTACGAATTTTGGCTGGATCCATGATAATATCACAAATATTTAGGGAGTGAGATGAATCCTTTCCAGGCTGTTGCTTTCTTTCTCACAGTTGATATCACATCAGGGGGGAACAGCATGTGAACGGAAATTCGCTGTCAAAACTCTCCGTTCTGGCCAAACAACTACAAATCATGTTCTTGCTAATGCTGACTTGAGGACAAATTCGGCCTTTGTTTTGAAACTATTGGATGAAGTCGATGGTTACGAGATGGTGCTTCACTGCGAAAGGAGCCGTCTTGGCGTTTGCCGCGGATTCGCCGAGGCAACACTGTTTCAAATTCGTAACAATGCTTGCTTGTGTGCCAACAAGAATAAAAGGTTATGAATCACTATAAAAGATCTCGTGTATTGTATATATGAAACATAAAAAGTAGATCAGTTAAGGGATTCTTTGGATTGTCTTTCCAAGGAAAGCTTAAAGATTCCATGTCGAATCCTAGAACAGAAAATCTTACAGTATATATATATATATATATATATATATATATATATATATATATATATATATCATATATCAGATTCCGCCGTTCCATGCATACAGTAACTCCAGTTAGGAATCTAAAAACCCAACAAGTCAATAACGAATCTAGAACGAAGGGGCCAAATACAGAACCCTTGAGGTTTCTTTGGCATGCTCTTCTACGGGAAAAGTATGCTCCATCACTGAGGATTTCCAGTTGACGCCTTTTATGCAACTAAGAACCCTAAACACTCAACAAGCCCTGGGGGGAATTCCTTTTTCTAAAAATGTCCACACTTAGAAAAACGATGTTGTCTTCTTGTCCCTTGGAGGGTCCACCGTGAGTGATTACAAGACTCCATGTTGAACTCTACAGCAAAGAGCCTTCCAGGTCAAACTTTTTGGATGCAAATAATCCCCAAATGTTGCTCAACAAATCTTTATGGTCATAAAATTCCACTGTTTAGTCACTAGGAGAGGTGCCATAAAGAGTGGTGGTGGGGGATATAAGGGCTGAAGGGCAACAAGGCCCCTCGGGTTTTCAAGAGGACCAGAATCTTTAGCGCCACCACTGGTCACCAGGTATTAACAAGCAATGCAATTTAGCCAAATGTTATGTTTTGGCCTAGAGGACACTGTCCATGTGCTTCCTCCAAGAACCCCTAGTTAAAAACATGCCAGGAGATTGGCTTCTCTAAATTTGTGAAGGTGTAAAAAAAAAAATTTTAAAAAGTGAGAAAGTATACAGTACATGGTGTCCTGCGATGGAACACTGAATGTATTCCTGTCTTGCACCCAACAGGTCTACAGGATATGCTGACTCCACTGTGACCTCAAAGAAGATGAACCAGTTACCGAACATGAATACGTGAATTAAAGTATTGTCTGAGGGAACAGCAAAGTGGGTTTGTGGTTTAACAGAGCCTCAAAACAACAACAACAACAACAGTAGAATTTAGATGGTAAATATATGATTATATGATTATGAGTTCCCAGCCTCAGAAATCAGAGTCGCTATCAAGGCTTTACCGAGCATAAGTAGTGGGCACATCTCAATATCAGCTGTTCAAAGTAGATTATTGTACATTTTAGACACCGTCAGCATTGTTTAACAGTGTAGACCAGGAAAGACCATGGAATCAGAAAGTGTGTCCAACGTTTTTAAATAGTACTATAGGTTTTACAGTATGTTCCCCTTGTGGCACCAAAACAGCTCTGATGCCTCAAGGCATGACTCCACGAGACCACTGAAGGTGTGCTGTGATATCTGGAACCAAAACATACTGTATGCATCAAGGGCTGTAGGTTGCAAGTAAGGGTCTCTATGGATCAGATCTGTTTGCCCATAACATCTCCTGGTTACTTGGTAGGATTAAGATCTGAGGAATTTGGAGACAAACTTGAACTCTTGGCCTGCTCAGCCTCAGACACAACAAGCTATGAGGCACTGAGTGTTTTGATACCTTTCTATCGTAGCCAGCATTAAGGCTTTCCAGTAATTTGTGGTACACTGGCTTTTCTGTGGAATCGGACCGGACAGGCTGGCCTCATAAATGAGCCCCGGGGTGCCTATGATGCTGTCACCGGTTTACTGCTTCATAATGATTCAGTTATGGCTGATTTCACAAAGTGCTATAACGCCACTTGCCACAGTTTTGTAACGCTGGATAATTTACCTACAATTATATTAAATTATATTTTAAATGTTTCATCTGACTTCATTCCTAAAGCCATATTAGAGGTCACCTAAATTGTTGAAGACACCGAGTTCACCGAAATCTGAGACACAAACTCTTATACAGTACCTGCCATAAGGAAGACAATATACAAAGACCTATTAAGTATGAGCTTGAACTAAAATCAACATTTTTATTTCTATGGAGGTCAAAGACCTCTGAAATGATTGAAACATATTAAACTTTAAGATAAGTAGAGCAATTTTGCTTAAAAAGGCTTTAAGATTTAGGGCCAGGAAATGAAAAACGGGAAGTCAAGCCGACTCAGTTTACTTTCTTTTTGGAAGTAACATGCGACGTGTGCGATGAAAGGTCCGGAAAAAATGTTACTCCTGCAAGTGGCATCAAGCACGTTGTGAAGGTTGGCAGATATATTTTTACAGTTTTTATTCATTTTCTAGACACTTTTTATCCAAAAACTGATGTTACAACTGAGATAAGAATATGGCTTAACAGTTGAGGGTTAAGTAAGTGGCTTGTTGTGTCTCACTCTGGAAGTCCTGAGATTTGAAAGCCTCCTGAGATACCACTGTTCCCAGGAAGTGCAATTTATATTACATGACAAAATAAAAAAAAAACCCTCATTTCTGAAAATATATTGGCCTCGTTATATTTTGTGTACAGTCGAGTTTGAGAGTTTATGGTTGGTCAGACAGGGTTAAGGGCCTTGCTCAAGGCCCAACAGGTACCATGCAAATAATACAGTGGCAACCTGGCGGGTTCAAGGTTCGAACTGCCAAGTCTCTGATCAGTAACTCGGAGCCTTAACACCCTGAGCCACCACCAATCCATGTCAACGACCAGCACAGCAACTACCAGTGGGGTGTGAAGTCTTATTATGAATATCACAGGTGAGGAACTCGGGTTTAAGATCCTCCTCTAGACAACCAACTAGGGAGTCATATATACACTGTAGGAGTCTTTGATTAGCCTGGAGGACATGTGGAGGTGCTGAGTGTATCATTAAAAAGGAAAAAGGTGAATTTTCAGATTTGTGTTTAAGAATTTTATCATTTGTTGGTGTTTTAATGTTTGTATTAATTATTAAACAAAGTTTAATAATCCAAATGTCCCAAACTATTAAAATTATCCGAGTCAGCTTTAAATGTAGCCGGTCATGATTTCAAACATGTTTTTTACTACTTGCTTCTTTATTCACAGCCTCGAAATGCTCAATGCTAATCATGAGGTCTGCTCTTCTCAGAACCAGACGATAACTGTACAGTCATTTACAGTATGTTTAGCATCAAACCAAGGTCATCTCGAAAGAAAATCAAGAATCGTGTCAATTCACCATCTGCAGTGTCCTCGGGACGCGCTTGAAGCTGGATAAGCGACGAGGCTGCAGTGTTAACGTCTGAGGATGAGTGACCCTGGCCCTACCTCATTAGAAAAAAAAAAAAAAAAGGTGTCTCCTTTGACTTGCACAGAATACCAATACTGAAAACGTTTCACAGTACTACAATTTGAAGAAGCTGTTAGAGAATTATGAGCAACACTAGGCAGACCAGACGTGAAGAAATGTTTCATATTTCAGTTATAAATACAAACACAACAAACAAAAATTTATAAAATGTGTATTTTTTTGTTTTTTGTTTGAGGTCTACAGAAAATCAAGTACAGTACAACTGAATATATTTTTACATTTTTCTCCCATTAATGTACTGTAATCTCTTATCAGATCACTATGCTTTATAGAAATATAGTCAGTAAGGGAGCGTCTAAGAAGTGCATGACCTGGCCAAACTGTGTAGGATAATACAAAGAAAATCTTATTATTTGCATGGTACCTTATACACTGCAGTGTCTGAATACAGGACTTATTTACTTTTTAACAGCATATGTACAGTATGTAATGAATGATTATTACTGATGCACATTTCTCGTTTTGTGATTACACATCTAAACTTATTGTACCTTGTAAAACCCAGGGGGTAGTCTTAGCAACTAAACTTAACCTACTGTAGAACAAAACGTGTTTTTATTGCTGTTTTACTCGCAAACAATTAGAAATAAAACAACAAATTTCATATAAGATTTTGCATCTTTATTACACTACCAAAGAGACAACTGGATTTGAAAATAACCTGACAATAACGAAGTCCTAGATCACGATGTATCTCATCGAAATATTTTCTAGGTACGGTATCTCACAAACTAATTGGGTATCTGCTATAGCACATTTATCACTAGAACAGCGCTACTCCTTAGAAGGTATGAACTGCTTCTTGTTTGAAAAAGCATGTGAAGATAAGCTCTGCTACTTTTGTTAGCATAAACTGGCTTTGTTTAAACACACAAGCTTGTTTTCTTTACTAATGACAGGTTAGACCAGCATTATTACACAATTCCACTGGAGAGGTAGGAGACCAAGGAAAATTCTGGGTAATGGTAAATATTTCTATAATATTCAAACTAATGATTAAACCATAATGAAACTACTGTATATATTTAGTCATGCATTTGAGCAGCAAAATGTAAGAAAATGTGGCGAAAACGATTTTCAGGAAAAAAGAATATGTGCTAAAGTTTTTACCCATTAATTATGTTAAAAACGACCAACTTAATGGCTTTTCACTTTGTACATGACATTCACTTTGTACTTTTTCAGTACTACAGTACAGTGGTACCTCGGCATATTAGCAAATGAACCGAGCTGAAAAGAACCATACGTCTCAAGAATGTTAGCATGGACGGTAGCAAGAAGAAAAGGCAGCCACTGTCAGTTTCATTTTGAAAGCGGCTGGTCCCAAGAGGAATCATAAATTAAGGTTAAGTGAGGTTTAATGTCTATTTATTTCTGATTTTATATCATTTACATGTCTTTTCTAAATGTAATATTTTTGGGTGGCTGGAACGGATTATCTGCATTTACATTATTTCCTATGGGAAACTTTCGCACTAATAAGAACTTGCCTCCAGAATGGATTAAATTTGTGTGCTGAGGTACCACTGTACTTCTTAGACTCCATCCCAGGAAAAGTGTTCATAAGTGATAAGAAAGGGAATCTACGGAGCCCCTAAAGGGACATGGATGAGGGGGAAAAAAATTGGGGTCTGGGGAAGATTAAAAACGGGACATGAGAGGCGAGGGAAAAAAATGGAGGAAAAAAAAAAACGGGTCATAAGAGGAAAAGAAATCGAGACCACGTGACTCATACTTCCGGTGCCAGATTACGGAAAGGGTGCGCTCCGAGTACAAACTGAATGTCTTTATATGTTAGACTAAGCTGAAAGGAAAACTCATTTGCGAGATCTCGTGAACAAAATTTTTTTTTTTCCTAGCCTAATTTTTTTCACCCACTTTTTTTTTTTTTTTTAAGATGGAATTTTTTTTTAAGGTGGAATTTTTTTTTTTTCATCCAACGTTTATTTTTTTCCACCTACACTCAACTAAAGGATTATTAGGAACACCTGTTCAGTTTCTCATTAATGCAATTATCTAATCAACCAACCACATGGCAGTTGCTTCAATGCATTTAGGGGTGTGGTCCTGGTCAAGACAATCTCCTGAACTCCAAACTGAATGTCAGAATGGGAAAGAAAGGTGATTTAAGCAATTTTGGACGTGGCATGGTTGTTGGTGCCAGACTCAGTTACTGGGATTTTCACGCACAACCATTTCTAGGGTTTACAAAGAATGGTGTGAAAAGGGAAAAACATCCAGTATGCGGCAGTCCTGTGGGCAAAAATGCCTTGTTGATGCTAGAGGTCAGAGGAGAATGGGCCGACTGATTCAAGCTGACAGAAGAGCAACTTTGACTGAAATAACCACTTGTTACAACCGAGTTATGCAGCAAAGCATTTGTGAAGCCACAACACGCACAACCTTGAGGCGGATGGGCTACAACAGCAGAAGACCCCACCGGATACCACTCATCTCCACTACAAATAGGAAAAAGAGGCTACAATTTGCACGAGCTCACCAAAATTGGACAGTTGAAGACTGGAAAAATGTTGCCTGGTCTGATGAGTCTCGATTTCTGTTGAGACATTCAAATGGTAGAGTCAGAATTTGGCGTAAACAGAATGAGAACATGGATCCATCATGCCTACCACTGTTACCACTGTGCAGGCTGGTGGTAGTGGTGTAATGGTGTGGAGGATCTTTTCTTGGCACACTTTAGGCCCCTTAGTGCCAATTGGTCATCGTTTCAATGCCACGGCCTACCTGAGCATTGTTTCTGACCATGTCCATCCCTTTATGACCACCATGTACCCACCATCTGATGGCTACTTCCAGCAGGATAATGCACCATGTCACAAAGCTCAAATCATTTCAAATTGGTTTCTTGAACATGACAATGCGTTCACTGTACTAAAATGGCCCCCACAGTCACCAGATCTCAATAGAGCATATTTGGGATGTGGTGGAACGGGAGCTTCGTGCCCTGGATGTGCATCCCACAAATCTCCATCAACTGCAAAATGCCATCCTATCAATATGCGCCAACGTTTCTAAAGAATGCTTTCAGCACCTTGTTGAATCAATGCCACGTAGAATTAAGGCAGTTCTGAAGGCGAAAGGGGGTCAAACACCGTATTAGTATGGTGTTCCTAATAATCCTTTAGGTGAGTGTATGTCCCTTTAACGGCTCATTAGGAATCACCAGGGCCTATCCAATACAATATTATCATGATACCCATGAACCAAGTTGACTTTTGACTGTTGTGATTTTGTAAGCATCACCATTCACAATTTGAAAATCTTGAACCATAAAAAAAGAATTAATACATTTTGCACAATGAACAACAAAAGCACTTTCAAATACAAATTGAATTTTACTAATTGAATTTTAAATTGAATTTTAAATAAAATTCAATATATATATATAACTTTTTTTTTCTTTTTTTTTGCAGTTTGCTAATATGACATCTAAACAAATTTAGCAAACAATGAGTTGCTACCAATGTGTGAATAGTTTAGGGTGAACCACCTGTATAATTATAGGTATGGCAATGTTTTAAAACATTTTGACACATATTTTTGGCAGATTATTATGCTCTGTCACAAAGTTGTCTATTAAAAATGTTTTCCTGAAAACCTGCTATACACCATGTTTCAGAAGCTTTACACATCCAAGTTTAGAGCAAAACACGACATGTAGCCGTCAGAACAGCTGACACATGTCTTGAGCCAATCGCATCACTTCTTTCAGTCATGTGATCAGAGAAGCAAAGATACAGTGGAACCTTGGAGTACTAATCACGGAATCACTTATGTTTCACAACAAACGGACACAAACACAACGGAAACACCGTTTTAATTAAACGGAAACACCGTTTTAACAGGGAAAAAATAAATATCTCTGACATGGCGTGAGCTCATACTAAGGGAATCACTGCTGTAAAGTGAAAAAAAAAAAAAACTACTTTGA
Organism: Clarias magur; assembly: GCA_013621035.1. Lineage (NCBI taxonomy): Eukaryota > Metazoa > Chordata > Actinopteri > Siluriformes > Clariidae > Clarias > Clarias magur. The sequence goes on from QNUK01000114.1 coordinate 1,396,577, forward strand.
AAAGAATCGCGACAGAGCAGAGTTTCTGTGTGTTTGTGAAGCCGGGGAGGGGGTGAAAAGGCGACAGAGCAGCAGGGTGTGTGTGTGTCGGTGTCAAATTATGCGCGCACACGCATAAGAGACGAGCAGAGTTTCTGTTTGTTTGCGAAGCCGCGGTGGGGGGTGGGGGCGGCTGAGAGTCAAACTAAGTGTCGCATGCGTAATACATGATACTCGGAGCTCGTAAACTAATACTTGCTCGGTTTCCGATTAAAAATTTATTTAAAATCTTTGCTCAGTTTGCGGAACACTCGTAAACCACGTTATCCACTGTGCAAGACAGAAGGTGGCTTAATGGGATTCAAAGGGACTTTGGAGAATAATTGCAATACTGGGTCACCTACAACTTAGTTATTATAATCATAATTTAAAATCCTTTGATTCCACAGCTCTTTAGCATGGCCGAGTCACTCTCTCTTACTTCACAATGGTATTTGTATGGTTATCTAAGGTATTGTGAGCAAGGAAAGGTCACCAAAGTGCAGAATTTGCGCAGGAAATGTCTGGATGTGAGGATGACCTGACTTTCAGGTTCTGTCAAATAAAGACATGTTATGTTAAAATATATTTAAATGAGATATGAAGTTAAATTTCTACTTTTTAATCTAATCTGATATAAAATTTCTTTCCTCCTTCTGGTTCCCTTGCCCGTCTACAAATACACAGATATTCAAGCCTTGTTCTGTGTTGAATCATGAGATAAAGTAAACACATGCTGTTCATTATGTGGTCCTAAAGGGTTGATCATTATCACTATTTCACTATACACAAGTCCTACACGTTTTGGTTGCACAAACAGTATCCGGTTACCTAATCCAGACCACCAGCGCTACGTCCAAACTCCTCATCAGCTGCGATCCGGCGGTTTGTCTCTTAGGCACAGTAACAGTGTGCTTGCTAACATCGTGGTGTGTGGGCTTCACGCTTCAGTACACAGTTGATTTTTCCATCCATGCTTCTGAGATGCTCAGTACAGCAACAGCAGCATCATGGTCCACTCTTCTCACTTGTACACTATGGCCATGCTCACATTACCAGCCTGAAGTGACTCAGTCCTCCTTTTATACCCTAATGTGACACAGATCTGATTTTTTTAAGTCTGTCTGCATGCACAAGTCTGGTTCTCGTATGTGATCCTAAATTAGATCCATATCCAATACAAGGTCATTTGACTTGAATAACAATGGTCAGATTGGAAAAATTGTCAATTTTGCTTCAAGTCACTCAGTGACGTCATCGGTCAGCACCAGCAGCCAGGGATTTCTTAGCTGTGCTAGCAAAAGCTGCTAAAACAGCTAAAGTGAGACATCTGACTTTCTTCCTTGTTTTGTACAGGGTCACACGCCTTGAGTCTATCCCAGGAGACATTGGGCATGAGAGGAGGTGCAATCTGGACATGGTGCCAATCCATTGCATGACATATTCACACATGTCTGTCAATTTGGGAACGCCAATTAGGCTAATCTGCATGTTTTTGGGCTGTGGGTGGAAACCGGAGTACCCGGAGGAAGCCCACCAAAGGTGGAGGTGCAAGGTGATATTGCTAACCACTAGGTCACCATGCCCTGTAACCCATGTTCACCTTGTAATTCAATTGGTTCCACTTGAATTACATTTGTTCCCCCTGTGCTTGGTAGGTTTCCTCCAGCTGCTCGAGTTTCCTCCCAATGTCCAAAGTCATGCAGATTAGACTAACGCAAGTTTCCAAACTGCCCATGGTGTGCGAGTGCGCTTGTGGCCTCCAATGAAAACTGCCACCATTCCAGGCTGTACCCCCATATTGTACGCTTAGTACCCTGGGATAGGCTCGAGGCCACCCGTTATAAGTGGTGTAAACAGAGTGAGAGAGAGTTGATTTCGCTGGTTTAAATGGATCCGTCATGCCATTAATAAAGAATTTTTTTACAGACATTCCTTAAATGTCTTTTTGACACTAGACCTGTGTTTAGGAAATTGTGCCTCTCTTTACAAGTTTAAATTGAGATTAAATGAAAAAAATAATGGTCAGGTTTTTTCAATTTCCCAAAAATTTAATTACCACCCCCCCCCCCACCCCCCACCCGACCGGAAACCAAGGAATGTACCAAACTGTAAACTTGTTTTAGTTAAGTGGTCCCATGACACATCTATTTTCAAATGCTAGTGCTCCAATGCCCTTCCTGTACCCTTCCTCTGCCCTTGAGCAAGCCATTTAACAAGCTGTCACCTCACTGTCAATTTGGCTTCCTCTCGGGGGGTCATCTTTACATGCTTGATGGAAGGGTTACACTAAATTCGGTCCTTTATAAATCCAGTTCACACCTTTTGAATTGGGGTACTTGGTCCAAGCAAACCTTTGGCACATTTTGTGCTTTAATCATTAACAAAAATGCTCGAATAATATAGGTTATAATATACTTAGTGGGAAAACAGAAATGTATTCCCAGCATTTTCCTTCAGAACTGCCTGTAACCTTCATTTCCTTCAAACAGCTTTAGGAACCTCTGAAGCTGTAATATTCTAAGTGCTACTGTCTTGCAATATTAGAAACATTAAGCCAATATTTGCCTGTTTATCTGATCGTGACTCTAATTTTCAGACTGAAATAATCAAGACATTAAGTTTTTGTCTTTTGCCTCACTCACTCATTATCTATACCTATACAGGGTGGCGGGGGTTCCTGTCCCAGGAGACTTTGGGCACGAGGCGGGGTCAATCCATCGCAGGGCACAAACGCACATACACACATACACACACTCACACGCTCATTCACACACTACGGGTGTGTAATTTGGGAACGCCAATTGGAATTGGAATTGGACTGTAGGAGGAAACAGGAATACCCGGAGGAAACCCACCAAGCATGGGGAGAACATGCAAACCCCATGCATACAACTTTCCTGAGGTGGGAATCGAACCCGGAACCTGGAGGTGCAAGGCTAACCAGCTTAGCTAAACACTAAGCCACTGTGCCGCCATTGCAGGATATTAATTTCTTGAAAAACTTTCCATCTAACAGTAATTTTACAGCAAAGACTCCAACAACGACTACGCTAGTCAAACAATTCAACATTTATTTAGAAATGTTCTGAATTATACATATGAGTATGACTGATATTAAGACATGTAGAGCACCACAGTGAAAGTTTTTTTTTCCATTGCCTAGGATCCAGTGAATATCATTACACTGGATCATATTGATTTAAAGCAAAGGGCTGGGCTGGCTTAATTTCCTTTAGAAAGATTTATAGAATGTCATTTTCAGACGATTTAAGGTTTTCATCAAGATATGCATAATATACTTATAGCTTTACAAACACAAACTGAACTGCCAACTTGCTCTTCTTAGTGCCACGCTGCACCACATGATGCGTGTTGCAGCCCAGGCTTCATAGTTAAATTTTTTCCCCTTTAGTCCTCCTGCTTTTCCTGGTGAATATCTGGACTAGTCAAAGCAGCTGGCTTATATTACTACCATATTGTGTTTCAAATTTTCAACAAAAACTATTTCATGACAGCGGGTTCCTATTTTCACGAGGCATCTAGGCACGTTCAGGAACGCTAACTTTCGCTTCGAAATTAGAAAACGAACGTCACGTATCGTCATTCACATAATCTGAAGATTGCTAAAGATTAGTTAGTAAATTAGTCAATTTCAGTTTGCCCGGATTCGCTTAAAGAATTCACAAGGGCATTATTAAAGTGGAGCGACTCGCTAAATGGAAAACAGGAGATGCGCCGTTCATCCGTCGTAGCCAGAATAAAATGTTCCAATTTTTGTACTTTCGCGTTTCTTACTTAAAACAGGTGTGCATACCAGGTAAATCACTTTTGAAAAGTCTCACGGTCGGTTTGGAATAGTCAAGCTGAAGCACGATTCTTTAAAAAAATCAAAAATAAAATGCTAGTTACAAAAGGTATGAATCTGTAGTTGCCATTTAGGAATCACCTGAATACCTTGTTGCACTCATGCTCAGGTATGATCACCTGGATGGGGTACGCCACATGTGCCTTGCAGAGACAAAACACAACTTGTGACAATGGGTGCACTCATAAAACCAATGTAGCATCTGGGAAAGGTACATGGTGACACCTAGTTAGCTATTTGGTGATGTCTACCATCCAGTGGGCCAGTAGATACCTAGATAAGCAAAGTAACATTTAGCATAAAGATCTGATGACCACTGTCCAGGATAAATAGTACTGGCTGCAACTAGGAATGCTCTGACGCTGGGTGATATGATATCAGGCGGATGTAATGCCTAGTTCCAGAGAAACCCATTAGCAAATTCATTTTTCCCAAGCTGGTGAGAGTTTCCATCCTATGTTGGGCTCTTAGGGACATGAGTCAGGCTGAGGTGCCACACCCATTTCAGAAAAGCCAGAAAGGTCAAAAGTATGACCCCAGAGAGATGCCTTCCGGTGCGGTGTTGTCCACCTGTAGCACATATGATGACATTTTGCTGGATTGGTACCACATACAGGTCTATGTAATATGGAAAGATTAAGTGGCAGGAAATTATTAATTGGTAAAGGAGGCATGGGCCAATGTATCCTGGCCTGTGTTCACGATATTGATTGATGGGATTGCTTTGTCTACTTGGATTAAAAATGTGCCATCCTCATGTAACAACACTATGAGGAACAAAGTGGATCCAATGCCCAAAAACATTTCTATTGATGCAACACCACACATAAAGCTTGCATTTGATCTAATTTTCTGTTTGTTTGTTTGTTTTGTATTTGTAAATATTCAAACATTTATCTTAAAGTAACATATCAACCATTTGGAAGAGGTCTATTTAACATATATACACACACACAGAGTACCAGTCAAAGGTTTGGACATGGCTTCCAATTCGGTGGCCTACATTGTGAAAGTTTTGGTTTTGCTTTCCTGGGAAGGTCTTCATGAGAGACAGTTTTCATCATGGTGCTTGATGGGTTTTGCAAACGCACTTGACAATAAATGTTCTTGCAAGAACTGTTCCAGAAAGGCTGACCTTCGTGTCATAAAATAATTGATGGTTGTTGTTGTTACTTAATTACCTAATGACATATGTGTTATTTCATAGTTTTGAAATTTCCAATATTGTTCTAGAATGTAGAAAACATTGAAACCAAGAGGAGAAAAAAAAGTGTGTTTCCAAACTTTTGACTGGTACAGCAATATACATTATCCCTCTTGGCCAATAAAAGATGAAAAACATCTGTTATTGCATTTTTTCCCCACAATTTATGTTAAATGGGTAATGTTTCACAGACACACTGGCAGATCCAAATCACACTGATAAGTACCAAAAGAAAGCATGTTTTTTCATCCAACCAATTAATCTTTCACTCACTCATCCTCTATACCACTTATCCTGTACAGGGTCACAGGAAGCCTGGAGCTATTCCCAGGGGACTTGGGGAACAAGGCGCGGTACACACACACACACACACACACTACATGGAATTTGGAAACGCCTATTAGCCTAATCTGCATGTCTTTGGACTGAAGGAGGAAATGGGACTACCCGAAGGAAACCCAACATGCATGGGGAGGACATGCAAACTACATACAAACAATCCTCAACCGAACCTTTGACCCTGGAGGAGCGAGTCCACAATACTAACCACAACGCCACCATGCTGCCTCCAACCAATTCATTCATTCATACAGTAAAAACAATCAATAAAATCATGATAATCATTAGTTGCAGCCTAGCAGTCAGAGTCTACAATCATTTGCTAAGTTTAACCATGGTCTGTGCTCGGTCTTGGAGCTACTGTAAACGCAGACTTAAGTTATATGGTAAGATAACGTGTCAGGAAAGGAACAGCATGTAGTAACTGTTAAGTCAATCAATTCCCAATAATATTATGAACACTACCAGATAAACTTTACCTCTATTTATCACTAATTAGAAGGAAATTGGAGACAGGATCGTAGATGCCCGCAGGGACCAAAGGCTACCTTGTCCAGGCCGATCCCACAAAAAAAAAAAAAAAAAAAGCCAATGCAGCACATATTGCCAAGAAACGTCAATGCTGGCCACGATAAAAAGGCATCAGAGCACCCACTGCCCCACAGCCAACTGCCCCAGAGGCGAAGTCAAACCATGAGGGGCCAGAGCCACCCTAGTGACACAAGGAAAACCGGAACATACAGTAGGTGATTTTAATGTTAATGCTTTTAATGTCATGGCTGCTTGGCTTATAACCCTAGCAGATGAGTTGTCCTCAGTGAGGTTAGCCATAGACAGACCGATCTGATGAGATTCTCCAATACAGCTTTTCTCTTAACACATGACCTAACTGTATAGTAGTCACTATACATAAACTGTATTTATGATTCCACCTATCATGGTATACAGAATTTATAACTGGAATAAACATATTAGGAATAAAGTATACTGATAATATAATACAGAATATATCATAACAGAACTAGAGATAAGAGATTGACAGCAATGCATGTGTATTGTAACTAATACAGTTATTTATTACAGCAAGGGGGTTATAGATTGAAGATGGTTCTCAAAAGTTATATGTAAGAATGTATGTTAAAATGAAGGGAAAAAATCAAATAAAGTCACTTTAGCAAATGCAATGTTTTGTATAAACATCCTCGTGTACATGATCCTGAGAACACGCCCATCTGCAGATGCTATGGAATATTAATGAGGATGCAAATGCAATGGTCAAAACTAACAAGATGTCATTAGAAAACCCAAACAAGTGTAGATTTTTCTAAGAAGATTATGTAAAAAGCTTGCTCTGTGTCCGCCATAATGGTTCTTTTGAAGGAAAGTATAATGAGGCCTCGGGTCATGTGATCTCAGTGCCAAGGAAGGGAGGAGGGCCTAATTAGCATATTAAAAGTACAGGCTGCACAAAGCAATTAAATTTTTTTATTTTATTTATTTATTTATTTATACACAGATGTGCAAGGCCAAGGCATCACTTGTCATTTTTATGAATATTGCTCTTTTTCATTGTGTAATTGTACAGTCGGAATCGATCTTTAAGGAGTTATTCACGTGTCATTTTGGTTTGTTTGGTTCATTACATAGTAGCTTACTGCTGAAATCAGTCTCTCATCCTCGACCCTGGTTTCTGATAGGAGTAAGCTAAACAGCGAGTGTCAGACACCTTTCCGTGTTGTGTCTATATTGGATATGAGATTACGGAGTGAATCGAGATAGACATGTTTTGAGGAATGAGGCGAAACGAGGACAAAATTCTAACCTTGTGCATAATAATAAATCCTGACAGAAATTATGGATCATCTGTAAATCTTTCATTTTGCTCGATTTGTTTATATGCACGGTATAATACAAACAGCCAGCGGATTACCTTGGGTTGTCCTTGTATGTACAGTGAAAACATCGTATAAACTCGCATGTAATGGGAGAGTTCACTGTAATGTGAACTGTCCCACTATCTTCTCAGGATAACGGAAACACAATAAATCCAGTGGGAAGAGTTTTATTATATACCTGAGATTACCTGTAATGTGTTATGTGATGACTTAAACCGTACAATATTGTCACAGCTCCCAGGCTGGAATAAACAGGCAGTAATTGGTCATGGTGACGGTTGGCTATTTCTGGCTCTGCATTACAAATATTATCTCAGTTTAAAAAGATGAACTAGTCTTTATGTAACTCAAAATTTTATTGAACTAGATATTCTAAATTAAGGTGCACAGATGAGATGCTGTCAAGTTTCCTTTAGTAATGATTTTGTAATGACATGCTATACAAAGATATAGTATATATAAACTATATTTTTCCTTGTTGTTGTCATCTAAAATTTAATATTTTCTATTTTTAGCTGGGATGATGCAGGTACTGTATTTTTAAGAAAAAAGATATTAGAGTAAAAGTGTACACCAGTGGTTCTGAAGTTTATAACGCAAATTCATGTTCCCAGGTGGAATACACATGATAAAGCTGCAAAAACACTTGAACTCTTGAAGACCCCACTCCAGCAATGCGGAAAGTACAGTTTGGTACCCGAGAGTTTGTTTTAATAAAATAGCATGACAATGAACTGTTGGGCAATTATCATGAAAAAAAGGCAGATTTATACTTCAGGCAGAAAAAAAAAATCTTTCCCAACCCTGCGCTGGTTAAAGATCAATCATTCATTCAGAAGTATGCTTTGTTTCCATAAAAATGATAGCTGGTACTTATAAACCTGTGTATGTCCATGTTGAGAAAAGGGGGAAAAAAATCTTATCAACACGGGCATGTTTGACAAAGGAGTGCATGGGGTCAGAGATATGGCCTTGTACTTATGAAATGCGGATTAGCCTACGTGTCATCCCCTAAATCCTCTACCTGCGTAATCCAATAAGAACGGACTGTGACATTGAATAACGATTGATCTCTGAGCAAAAAGGGCACATCTGTGCACTTGAACCCATTGTGCCTGATCAATGAATCATATTTTCCATCTACTATGTAAATGCCCCTTTAAGTGATACTCAACAAAAACACAAATGTACACCATTAGACCTTGAATATATTTGCATGGAGTAGGTTTGCTCCGAGTTTCTCTTTAGAACAGAATCAACATTCAGGTCCTGGAATAATTGGTGACGTTGCACCATTAATATGCCATTGTTTAGGCTTAAGTGACTCATTAGTTGGTATTCAGGTCTCAAGGGCGCGAGCAATCTAGTCGATATTAACCGTTTGATGTTCTGCTTAACTTTGTTAGAGTCAGTCAAATTTTGAGTCACTGTACTGTATCTGATTTGAAAATTGTGCTGGATTTGCCCTGATTGAGGCATCTCTATCGCACGGTTGAGGTTTGATATGCGAATATATCCAATAGATGTCATTGTGTCTTTAGCCTTTTCAATTTTTTGTAGCATACCGGACATGCAGGCACCTGTCAGAATCCGCACCAAACTACATTTCCCAGAATGCAAAGCAACATACAGGCTGCCAAGGATTCTAATTCCCATTATGCACACTCCAACTCAGCTCATCACTGATAATACACACCTGTACTCAGCAACATAAAGGCTTTTTCAGGATTCTCAGTTTGCAGTCTCATTGTGAAGTATTACCTTGGGGTTGTTCATCTTCCAGTCTATACCAAGCCATATATCATTCAGTGATGGTTTCCTGGTTTGGTCCTGGGTCCTTAATTACAACAAGAAATTAAGCTGATCCAATGCCATAAAAACATTTGTACTGTTGCACCACCAGACGCAAAGTGAGCATTTTACTGTATGTGACCTTCTGGTTTCTTTGTTGTAAATGTATTGATACTTTTACCATGAAGCAATATCTCAACCATTTGGAAGAGGCCTATACTAGAGTCCTTATTACTCAGCCAAGGAAATTAAAAAATGCAAGCGTTGTTTTTGTTCATGAGGATGTTAAATTGTCAAATTTCCACAAACTCGCTGGCAATTCCAGAAATCACACCGATAAGCACCAAAAAAAAAGCAATTATCATGTTTTTTTATTATTATTCAACCAGATAATTAATTGTAAAACTAATAATAAAAACTTTTTATTAACATAACCATTATTTGGCCTAAGGACTATAATCTTTTTTTTTTTTTTTTTTATGTTTGACCTTCACTTCCCAATATACACAACCCAGGTCATCCCTTCTTTCAGGGTCATGGCATATAATTAGAAAATGATTAATTATTCCAGCACAGAAAGCACCCGAATAATCACAACTTCGACTTTGCTCATATCATACTGTCCGCAAATAATCAGCTAGTAGTCCTAACAGACTGAATGTTCATCACGATTCTTTCTTTCTTTTTTTTCACCCTTTTCACAAAAAGTGCTTATAAAAATACATTAGCCTGGTCATTTATCAAAAGTTTGTTTGCTTATTCTGAATGTCACTCAGGCAGGCAGCCAGTGATGTGTGCAGGCGCAGCTGTAAAAACGCAGCGTGAAAAAAACACGTAGTGCTCTTCGCTTTGATCAGATGTGCGTAGCACGAAGGCAGAAAGTGAAAAGTGGATTTATTTCAACTTCTTCATGTTTACTTTGATCAGAGCTTCATTTTTGTTAATATATTTTGAATTACTGACATTATTATTGCCTTGATGTTGTTTTACTCGTCGTGAGACTTCTTTCCCCTGAGGCTCTTGGACAGTTTTGAGAGAAGGCTCTGTCACAGGGGTTACAGCATCATTGGCCAGGCGACGCGCAAATCCCTGACACCGATTTGCCACATGGATGCCTGGAAATTATATAACCCCATTGACATATCCTGTTTTCAGTCATCTTTAATTACACACTAAGGAATGAGCAAAGCAACAGTCAGTAACTGTATACCTTCTTGAACGTTAACTAGATCCATATCTATTTATCCCATGTTGTTACCACAGCAGATCATCTGACCTGTATATCTGAATAGGGATAGGTTTTACACCGGATGTTCCTCCCTGACGTAGTTTATCCGTGCTTGGGACATCGCTAACATCTGTCTGCCATTTGAAATGCACGTAAGTCGTTTTATAATTGGCCAGCTCATTATTTGGGCCACGTTTCCAACCTATTGCGACATGCAGATTATGCAAAGTATTATGCAAAGTCACCACTGGACTTGCATAATATGCATGTCGCAATTAGTTGAAAACGTGGCCCATATTTGAAAGCAAGCTAATAGCAGTTTATTGCGATGTAAAGACACCACTGAACCTTTAATCGTATGCAAGTTCTATAGAAAATTTACAGATCACAAAGTTAGGTAACAGTGATGATCTAGGTTAAATAGGCATGACTTAACTAAAAGCATTTATTTATTTATTTATTTATTTATTTATTACTTTAGCCAGACATTTAGGGAAATACACAGCAGAAATTTTTATACGGGTCTGAAACATTCAAACCGTTTTTATGCCAACAAATCTAACAAGTCTATGTTATGGTATGGTGTAGGCATGGTGGTGTAGTGGTTAGCACTGTCGCCTTGCACCTCCAGGGTCCGAGTTCGATTCCCGGCCAGGCTCAATTCTCGTCTCACTTCCCAGCACAATTCCCATCTCTGTGTGCATGGAGTTTGCATGTTCTCCCCGTGCTTGGTGGGTTTCCTCCGGGTACTCCGGATTTCCAAATTGCCCGTAGTGTGTGAGAGCGTGTATGTGTGTGTGCCCTCAGATGCATTGGCAACCTGTCCAGGTTGTACCCCATCTTGTTCCCCAAGTCATCTGGAATAGCCTCCACGCCCCCCCGTGACCCTGAATATAGGATTAAGCGGTAAGATGAGTGAGTGAGTGAGTGAGTTTACAAGGCTTAAATTGGAATGCAAACGGTTATGTAAAATATGGAATGCAAGTACAGTGATGACTCATGTGCATGATATGCACGTCGCAATTGGTTGAAAACGTGGCACATATAGAGAGCTGGCCAATTACAAAATGTCTCATGTGCACAATTCAGGAACCAGCGAATATATACTTTTACCACCATTATAGACCATTTCTTCTTGTTTGCTAATAATACTTATGTATACAATGCTCTCTATGTGTTTCTGTTCCTGTAGTATATAAAATATTAATATTTCTTTCATTCATACTTCATCTTGAAAGACTGCTCTATCCTAGACAATGTTTTGGAAGATCTGGAACCTGTTCTGTGAATACCGGGTTGAAGGTGGGAAAACACTCTGTATGGGACCGCAGTCTATGGCAGAGCACCTTGCATCACCAAAACACACGCATTTAACTGACTTGGTCCAGTCCAGCCAGGAGGTAAAGAGGAAACCTGAAGAACCTAGCAAAAGTCCATGCAGAAATGGGAGGAATATAATATGGAGCGAAAGACTACAGTACATAGAGCTCGGGGTCAAGCTGAGGACTGTGGAGTTGAGACAAAGCAGAGTGACTCGCTGTGCCACGAAACCACTCCAAGCATCTATTAGGGATGAGAATCACCAGGGATCAACTGAGAAGATGTTAACACAACAACTGGCTGCCCATTCGATTTGTGACGCTATTCTGTAATTATCCTAATTATTATTTTAGTTTTTACAATTTTCTAAATAGAAAAACCTCAATCCTTAGATCATCTTTTTGTCACAATTCTAAACAAACTTGGCAAATGATTAACTCCTACCACACAGGCTGCTGCGCTCACTGTCAGTGTGTGAACAGTTTGGAGTGTATCGCCTGTAGGATTTTAGAGGAACTGCCATCTCAAATGCAAATGTATTCATCAAAAAAAAAAATTTGTATATTGCGATATATAAATGAAGTGTCCTCATAACAAATGTATCAATTATAGACATTATAGATGGAAGGGCATCTGTAATATTTATATTGATAAATTTGTTATCGTTAGCTGTTATTTATGTGCACACACAAAGCATGCTGGCTTACTGGTAGGCTTTTCATCTACCATGAAAAAGGCCATGACTGGTTTCTCACTCAGCCAGTGCCCCACTGGGGTTACAGGGCACCCTTAGTGCCAGTCCCAAGCCCATATAAAAATGAGAAGGCTATGTGAAGAACGGCATCCAACATAAAAACATAACCTGCGCCAATCAAATATACATGGCCTTTTAAATATATATATATATATATATATATATATATATATATATATATATATATATATATATTATCCCATGGGCCAAAACAACCAGAGATTACATTTCCAAACTGGCGAAAAGTTTGCATTACACCCCAGCAGAAAAGACACACTGTGGAAATCCGATCGTTTCATCCGTGCATGTGTTGTTAAATGAGACAGAAAAGGTCTGACATCTCCCAACCACAGTATGCGAGTGGACAGCAGCCAAATATTTAGTCATTAAAGCCTGTTTCTTTCAGGAGATCATTAAATGAAGCAACTCGACTCATTCCAACTCCATATGTCTGGCCTGGCAGGTCGGTCACATTCCAGTGAATAATACTTCCTGAGCAGACAAGAAGGTGCAGTTTAACTATTGCGATTTGGTGTAATTCAGATCACACCTGCCACTTTTGCATACAGGGTATTAAATGGGTATGTCAGATTAGTGCGTTAAATCATGGACCGTGTTTGGAAACATGTACACATCCATAAGGCATTCATCTAATAATCCACACACACACACACACACACCAGGCATAACCCTGGTCTAATTTACAAAATCCACCCTGATTCACAACTGGGGAAAGATATAACCTGAGGATTATCCACGACTGGATAACTGGAAGATTGGTTTTATGTAATGTTACAGGGTACCTGGGAGCAATTAATGTGTCTAATGAGTCACAGGTCAGGATTGAGCGAGGAATGAATGCGCAAGTGGATAGAAAATATATATGAGGTTTTGTTTGTAAAGTAATAATGGAATAAAAAAAATTAAAAAAAAACGGTTATAGGATTTCCCAGGAGTTGCAGAAGTTCAAAAGAGAGTTGTTTTAAATCCTGACCCGATTCTAATCTCTACAGGGACTTTACCTCACTCCTCCAGACGACGTACTCGTGAGCAGCGCTGTGCTGCGCTTTCCTCTGCAGCCACCTTCGCGGGGAAAAGATGGTACCTGAGGAGCCCGAATTGGCGAACAGGTTCAAATCCCAAGCCGTGTTCCTCTTCCCGCTTTTAAAGTCGTAATCGAAGTGGAAGCTCGAGGACGGGGACGTGTCGAACGGCGTCGCGGGACTGGAGAGCGACGGCGACAGCAGATGATGCGCCGCGGTGAGCTTGGAGTGCGGCTGAGGGTCGGATTGGGACGCGGCCGCCGCCGCCTCCTCCGCCTCCTCGGCGCCGCGCTCGAGCTCGGCGCGCGCGGAGTCCGACTCGGCGTCGCAGTTCCGGATGATCGCCGGGTCTAAGCTCCGGGTTTGGCGCAGCCTCCGCTTGGTGATGCTCCTCGAGGCCGGGGACGAGCAGGAGAACACGCTGTGGAGGAGCCCCTGCGCCGACGCCATGCTCGCGTCTTTTTCTCTCTCTCTCTCTTTTTTTTTTTTTACTTCACTCACAGGTCTCCAAAAAAACTCTCATGGTGAGAAAAGCTACATTGCTTGTTTTATTATTATTATTATTAATATCCAACCCTAATATTCTAAGCATGAGTGTTTATTTTATTAAGGAGGGGGGAAAGCGCGCGCTGTCCGCCTTCCTGCTGGAGATCTGGTCGAGTTTGGGAGGGAGAACGTGCTTTGGAAACTCCTGTTGTCTTCTCCCCTCCCTCCACAATCCCACTCTCATTCAAGTAACCACTGAACAAACTTGTGTTGTTTTTGTTTGTTTTTCTAATCAGGAGCCTGGCACGACTTCTAGGTGTTTGTTTTGCCCACAACATTATCATGATCTTAATAGATCATTTTGAACTTTTTCATTTTTCATCTTCATTTATTAATAAAAAAATCAGCCAAAATATGGTATTGGTGATTTTTTTAAAAAGTGTCTCAACTAGGTGAAAAATGGAATTTTCAGATAAGATCATACAGTATAACACCATTGTTCATAAAACTTAATGCTTCTTATCTCCCGATCCATGCTTCACTTTTTTTTAAATACAAATACATTTAAATACATATGCATACACATTTATATTTGTAAACAGAATTGTGAACAGAAACACGTTTGCCAAATACAGTTTCATCCCCAGCACTGTCGCCTTGCACCTCCACAGTCCAGGTTCGATTCCCGTCTCTGTGTGCATGGAGTTTGCATGTTCTCCCCGTGCTTGGTGGCTTTCCTGCGGGTACTCCGGTTTCCTCACACCGTCCAAAGACATGCAGATTAGGTTAATTGGCATTCCCAAATTGCCCATAGTATGTGAATGAGTGTGTGAGTGTATGTGTGTGGGTTGCCACTGTCGCCGTCACCCTTGGCTTGCTCATCAGGGACAATCTCATTATCTAGTCACATTTTTCTTACACATATATACATTTCCATAAGTCTTCTTTTCATTTCTGTGAAGCTGCTTTGAGACAATGACCATTGTTAAAAGCGCTATAGAAATAAAATTGAATTGAATTGAATTGAATTGGGTGCCCTGCGATGGATTGGTACCCTGTCCAGTATGTACCCCATCTTGTACCCTAAGCCTCCTGGGATAAGCTCTTGGCCCCCCCGTGACCATGAACACAGGATAAAGCGGTATAGAAGATAAGTAAATGAGAGAGTTTCATGCCCTTTTGTGTAGTGTTCATAACGTTCTTATTATTATTCCAATCTTTCACTAATCTTGTTTGTTATTTAGATTTAAAAGTGATTTAAAATGTTTTATTCCAAAATGCAAACGGACACTACAGATTTTCTGCTTTTTAAGCTTTTACCTAAAACCAATTCAAGCAGCAATTTTACAGGTCATATGCTTCTAGAAGCTTACGCCGATTTTAGTATCAATACTTAAAGTAATATGAATAATTGGCGTTTTAAATTTTTATTCTTTGAAGCAAGACAGTATAAAAATCATATAAAATCACCTCTCCAAAACTGCTGAAGTTATCAATTTTAAAGTCGCTCTGGATAAGGGCGTCTGCCAAAATACCTAAATGTAAATTTTTGGGAAAGCAAGAATGGTCACTTCCATGTTGCAACAACTTCAGAAGTAGCTTCTTTGGCACACACTTTTTCTATATTATATGTATAAAATCCGCATCAATACTGTGTTTTGGCTAGAGGCTTAGTGGTTAGCACTGTCGTCCTGCACTTCTGGGTACGATTCCCACCGCGGGAATTGTATACAGGATAAAGTGGTATAAACGATAAGTGAGTGAGGGAATAATGCATTTTACTTCTGAGTGCCTTTCAAACACTCAAGGACACCTTACAAAACAATTTAAAAGCATCAAAGCACCATAAGACTACAGTAAGCCCCTACATACAAACGTTTGAGTAACGAACTTTTAAACATGCGTTCAATCTCTGCAAGTGGTTTTGGTGTATATTTAATTCCCACCTGTGTGCATGGAGTTTGCATGTTCTCCCTGAACTTGGTGGGTTTCCTTTGGTACTCCAGTTGTCTCCCACAGTCCAAAGACGTACAGGTTAGCCTAATTGGCATTTCCAAATTGCCCGTAGTGTGCGTCAATGACAACTGCCTCAGAAATGACAGGTATGTCCAGGTTGAGGAGTATCCATCGCCCAATGTGTGAGACAGCACGTGGACAGACCAAAATGCTGGAGATATTTTTATGATGGAGAATGTTTACTTACTAAGGAAACATTTACATTTTTTCCCCCTTGGGCTTGCATCATCAGATCTGGCACAGGATTTACCTCAGATGCCCTTCCTGTCACAACCCTCCTATTCTCTAACCAGGCTTGAGATCGGCTGTGTGGCTGGGTTGTATGGGGTGTATGGTTAAGAGTCTTGTCCAAGGACCCAACAGTGGGAACTAACTGAGCCATCACTGCCCAAGTAGTAAGAAAATCAGTATTTGTTATTGAATTAGCAAATTTGGAAAAAGTGTGAAGAAGGAGTGGGCAGAATGTAAAGGTGGAAAGAGAGCCGATATTTTAAATGTCATAAGAAAGTTCCAGAGGTGGGGAGCAGAATGGCGCAGAATGGAGCAGAAGGCAGTCGATCCCATGATAGTCAGAGGGGTAGTACTATAGGAGTAGTGAGTTGAATAGCAGAAGAGGATCTAAGAAGACAAGAAGGTGAAGTACATATGAATGAGTCCAGAGAAATATGACAGTGCTAGTTTATGAAGAGCCTTAAAGGTATGAACCAGAATCTTACAATTTGTCCGGTATTTCGCAGTAGGTTTGCTAAAGAAGAGAGGACGGAGTTCTAATATATGATGCGTGCAGCTGAATTCTGGACCAGTTGGCGTTTATGTAGCGTCTTGAGAGATGAGACCAAAGAGGATAAATTTACAGTAGTTAGCACAGGATGTAATCAGGGTGTGGACAAGAATAGCAGTGAATAAACCACGCTTGAAGCTACACTCCAAAAACCAGTGGAAAGCTTTCCAGGAGATTGAAAGCTATTATAGCTGCAAATCTGGAATCAGATGTTCAACAAGCACATCTGCAAACATACTTTCGATCTTAACGTGTATAAAAAGCATGTAAATCTCCCACCCTGAAGGTGGATTTCTACAAGGTGCACATCCTTGACATTGCATTCGGGACACGGTTTTGTTCCACGGCTTAATATCCACTTGGAGCATTTCAGAAGCAAAGCACCTTCTTGTGTTGCTGTTTTTTCTTTGATCTTTTCTTGATTTTTGTGCCTCTAAAATAGTCTACTAGTTTAGTGGTTTCTTTGTCTGTTTTGATTCTGTTTATTATTGTTATTTTCTACTTTGTCGTGCTGTAGACTATAGGCAAAGCCAGACAACCAGGATCAAAGATTTGAGGTTGGGTTTTCGTTGTTAAAAGTACATTCATCCATGATGAATATCTTCGACATCTGGCCCCGTACGAATATTCATAAGCAAAGTCTTACATGACTGGCAAGTTGAACTGGTTTCAGTAGCATACCAGAAGTTTCCTCTGTCAAAAATAGAGACTACATGCAAATCTTGAGAAGAGCAGAGGACAGAGGAGAGCCCTTTCTGAAACCTGCTGCACCGCATCTAGCGGAATACCAAGAGTGGCAACAATCAACTTTAGTGACCGTGGCCGGAATCATGGACCACTCCTAGTGGAAATAAGTTTTAAATGCTTCTTAAGTTTGTCTCTTTGGAAAATGAAATAAATAATTCATCACCAATACGGAATTGTATACTGTTAAAGAGTCATGGAGCCTGGGACACTTTATACTGGGAACACCGGTTGTCAGAAGAAAACACACCCTGGATGGAACACACAAATTCCCACACTGAATCACATACAGGGACAATGGTAACATTCTGTAGCTGATCCACTTACTGTATATGCATGTTTAGGACACCTGACCACAAAACCTTGTTTTAACTGGGGTTTTTTATTGTGCTTTCTAGCAAACACCATATATGATTAATTAATGTGGGCCCTCTTAAGTAATGGTTTCTTTCCTGCCAACGGTAGAGTCCTGTTTTAGGGAGAATTCTTGACATTGTAAACTTGTACAGTTCTCCAAATCATT
The DNA here is from genome assembly GCA_013621035.1 of Clarias magur. Lineage (NCBI taxonomy): Eukaryota > Metazoa > Chordata > Actinopteri > Siluriformes > Clariidae > Clarias > Clarias magur. Next base: position 1,414,587 of record QNUK01000114.1, read on the forward strand.
TTCAACCACACTGAAGACTTTTGAGAGTCATGGTTGGATTGTTGGTTTCTATTACCAGTCCTGGTAATAAGCAGCTGGGTGGTATGATACATCTTAAACTTTCTGATCATGGACCCATCAGTGCTTACCAGGACATTCCAACTATTGAATATTTTTTTATACCCATTTTTACTTTGTGCATTTCAATTGTATTTCATCTCAAAGAGACAGAATTCTCATTTGTCTTCATTCTCTCAGTGATTTCCCAACCAAGCAAAGGGTGGTTTTTATATCCAGATAAACAACCTTTCATAAGGACACACAAGTTGTACCCTGATAACCATAATTAGACATAATCAGGGTAAACAAGTGTTACTGGATATTCAAGGGGGGGTGAATACTTTTGCTGGCCATTGTAAGTAAATCTGGAAACATTTTGTTTTGGCTATGCATAAACGGAGAGATGTGTCACAATTTGTGTCTGACACCATGTGTTTGTTAGTGCGTATACAGCGGCGACTGAGGGGGGGAAAAGTGTGACTGAACCACAAGCCACTGGGGGAGGGAGTGTTCTGATAAAGCCGCTTATGAAGAGACACTGCTTGATAGTGATAAGAGTTCAGTCAGATTCTAGCAGTCTAAAAACAGAGAGAGGAAAGCGGCATGGAGAGATAAACGGGCGCATGAGGCAGGACGTGAATACAGACAACATGTCGATGGTTGACTGGCTTTTCTTTGTACACCCAGATTGAGGTAATGAAGATGTAGGCGAGGGTCAGGAAAATCATGGCCTTTCTCGTCAACTCCCACCTAGCAATCCCATCCCCATATTCAGTACTGTTGTTATACTCTATTAGCTTTAGTATTTGATTAAGTGAGCCCTTTGAAGGCCTGATAGAACAAGCAAATATTATTCTAGTCTCGAGATGCAAATCCATTTAGCGAAAGCAACTGGAGTGGAGAATCCAACATGGGGATTTGCAGTTCGGGGAAGAATGTTGCTCAGAGGTCTGTAATAAATGTACAGATGTATAATGTACAGAAGACGGTTTCTTAACTGCTATTGCCTTCTTCACCATTGTCCAACAGTTTTCTATTGGGTTTAGATCTGGAGATGACCCAGGCCATGGCTCCAAAAACTTTATTTTATTGCACCATTCTTTCAGTTAATTGGCACAACTCCTCAGCCAAATAGGTTTATACTAATTAGTAAAATCACCCGTTTATGCACAGGGAGAACTATAATACATGGCATACTGTAAGTTGTCTTAACACCTTTTGCCACCACTGTGTATATACTGTAGTGGAATGCATACGCTATAAAGCAAAGTATTTAATGTCCATCCTCCGACCCAGAAAAGGCTTTACTTAAATTTGCAACATCAAATTTAAGTATATCACAATCACATTTTTTTTCTCCTCTTTTTGAAGGGATTGTCTAGAAAAATCAAATGCAATTAAATTATTTAAGTGCCATCAAAATGATTTAGGGAGCAAAAATCTAAAAATGACCCAAGTGATAAGTATTCTTCTCCTACCCTCAGTGTGAATTGTGCTTTTGCAGCGATTGTCTCAGATGTCTCTTTGAGTTTTGCACGTTACATTTTTTTTTTTTATTTCCTTCCCATTTAGATAGTGGATGTTGGCAGACAGCAATATTCCGATCTTGATACAGACTTCTGACAGGATTAAAGTCTGGGCTTTGACTTTACCTTTGCAAAAACAAACCGTCTTTTTCAAGACATTCCTTTGTAATTTGGGCTCTGTACTTTGGCTGCAAGATATGTTTTGATCCTGAATATCTGTTGCACCTGGTTAAAGCTGATTTGTGGTGATTTTGATTTGTGCATTGGCAAAGTTGAATTCAATCCAATCTAGTCTAATCTAATCATCTTTTCATATTATATCCTGCTTATCCTGTATACAGGGTCACAGGAGGCCTGGAGCCTATGTTAGGAATCTTCGGGCATGAGGCGGGGTACACCCTGGATAGAGTGCCAATCTATTGCAGGGCACACATGCACACAACACACACACCTGTTCATACACTATGGGCAATTTTGGAATACCAGTTTTCCTAATCTGCATGTGTTTTGACTGTGGGTGGAAACCAGAATACCCGGAGCAAACCAAACAAGTACAGAGCGAGCATACAAAGTCCACACACACACACACACACACACACTCCTAAAGCAGGAATCAAACCCTAAACCCTGGAGATGCGTGGCTGCAATTTTAACCACTATGCTACAGTGCTGCCTCTAATCTAATCTAATCGGTCTGATTGAATCAATCTAATCTTTTTGCATACATTGTTATCAGGAGTGCCACATCGCTAGAGCTTTTCATTATAAAATACAGTTTTGTACCTGTGTTTGTCAGTTGTTCTGTAATGATAATGACTTCATTCAAATAAAACCAAACATTCAAAATTCAAACATATTGCCCGGTCACATTCAACGTTATGATGTTAAATAATTACTGGAGAATGTGAACATTCACCAATTCTATAATTGTGGAACAATCGTGGCACATCGTCTAAGAAGGTTGTCTGATTAGTTTCCTTTGACAGGAAAGAATGTTACAGTAAATTGTAATTATTAAAGGAATTTGCAATTAGACTTTTGCAATGCCCTGTAGGTTGGTCTTCCATGTTCCAATTTAAATAGTTGGTCCAGAATGCTGCTGCATGCCTCCTACATGCATTGGGGAGCCTGTAATCGTGATCCTGGCATCTTTGCACTGGTTACCAATTACGTATTCCAGTACTGCCAATTACACATTCATACTGATGTAATGCGGCCTCCCTTTTCAGCCTGTTCATTGGATCTTCCAACCAGTTCCCTTTACACACGTGGACAAAATTGTTGGTACCCTTTGGTCAATGAAAGAAAAACTCACAATGGTCACAGAAATAACTTTAATCTGACAAAAGTAATAATAAATAAGAAGTCTATGAATGTTAACCAATGAAAGTCAGACATTGCTTTTCAATCATGCTTCAACGGAATTATAAAAAAAAAGAACTCATGGAACAGGCCTGGACAAAAATGATGGTACCCCTAACTTAATAGTTTGTTGCACAACCTTTTGAGGCAATCACTGCAATCAAACGATTCCTGTAACTGTCAATGAGACTTCTGCACCTCTCTGCAGGTATTTTGGCCCACTCCTCATGAGCAAGCTGCTCCAGTTGTTTCCGCCTTTTCCAGACAGCATGTTTCAGCTCCTTCCAAAGATGCTCAATAGGATTGAGGTCAGGGCTCATAGAAGGCCACTTTAGAATAGTCCAATGTTTTCCTCTTAGCCATTCTTGGGTGTGTTTAGCTGTGTGTTTTGGGTCATTGTCCTGTTGCAAGACCCATGACCTGCGACTGAGACCCAGCTTTCTGACACTGGCCAGCACATTTCTCTCTAGAATCCCTTGACAGTCTTGAGATTTCATTGTACCCTGCACAGATTCAAGACACCCCTGTGCCAGATGCAGCAAAGCAGCCCCAGAACATAACAGAGCCTCCTCCATGTTTTACAGTAGGGACAGTGTTCTTTTCTTGATATACTTCATTTTTCCATCTGTGAACATAGAGCTGATGTGCCTTGGCAAAAAGTTCCATTTTTTTCTCATCTGTCCATAGGACATTCTCCCAGAAGCTTTGTGGCTTGTCAACATGTAGTTTGGCATATTCCAGTCTGGCTTTTTTCTGATTTGTTTTCAACAATGGTGTCCTCCTTGGTCGTCTCCCATGTAGTCCACTTTGGCTCAAACAACGACGGATGGTACGATCTGACACTGATGTTCCTTGAGCATGAAGTTCACCTTGGATCTCTTTAGACGTCTTTCTGGGCTCTTTTGTTACCATTCGGATTATCCGTCTCTTTGATTTGTCATGAATTTTCCTCGTGCGGCCACGTCCAGGGAGGTTGGCTACAGTCCCATGGATCTTAAATTTCTGAACAATATGTGCAACTGTAGTCACAGGAACATCTAGCTGCTTGGAAATGGTCTTATAACCTTTACCTTTAAAATGCTTGTCTATCATTTTCTTTCGAATCTCCTGAGACAACTCTTTCCTTCGCTTCCTCTGGTCCATGTTGAGTGTGGTACATACCATGTCACCAAACAACACAGTGACTACCTGGAGCCCTATATATAGGCCCACTGGCTGATTACAAGATTGTAGACACCTGTAATGCTAATTAGTGGACACACCTTGAATTAACATGTCCCTTTGGTCACATTATTTTCAGTATTTTCTAGGCGTACCATCATTTTTGTCCAGGCCTGTTCCATGGGTTTATTTTTTTAAATAATTCTGTTGAAGCATGGTTGAAAAGCAATGTCTGACTTTCATTGGTTAACATTCATAGAATTTTTTTTTAATTATTACTTTTGTCAGATTGAAGTTATTTATGTGACCATTGTGAGTTTTTCTTTCATTGACCGAAGGGTACCAACAATTTTGTCCACGTGTGTAAATGTACCAAGGATGAAGTATACAACTAGAGGTGATCTAGACCTTATATGTAAAGGTCTGCACTGACTTTGGAAACTTTATTTAAAGTAGAATTAATTAATTAATCTTAGAATTAATTAAGACTTCTTAAGAGTTCTTTTCTTTAGCTTTTAACCAAAATGGATCTTGAGAAATTTGTTGCTCCTCTGATGTGGCTGTGAGTCTGAGATTGTTCATTTTTACCTTTGTCCTGGTTGTGAATTGTAAAAGGTGCTATATAAATAACAATTGATTTGAATCGAATTGAAAATTGATTTTAAATCTCTGTAGAAAATCTTCTCATGTGACGTGCAAAAAGTTCACAGTTTTCACACAAGATTGAAACCAGAAGTTGGGCTTGAAGGTGTTGGTTAGCCTTTTTTAAACTCTCACTCACTCATAGCAATTTATCCTGTATACACGGGCTGGGGCCTATGCCTACTGTAAGTGTGTGGGACACTGATATTATACTGTAACTCACCACAGCCCTTTTGGGTCACATGACATCAAACACGTGCACCGGTTTTGAATTTGTTAGTTGTATTTGAATTAGTTCATATTTTCAAGTTAGAGTCAGTATGTAAACAATTATTGTTGCTTTAGCATGTTAGCATTTACCTCATGTTTCCTGGTTCATCTTCTTAGCTCATGACCTTGTCTCAATCTTGGTAATTTTTGTTAATATTTCACTGAATTAGATTAGAAACCATCTGCACTTTCATCGGTCTCACTTCTTCATGTGTAACTATATGAGGTTGTATGAAAATTAAGAAAAAGTCCTCCTATCTCCCCATACTGTATACACCTCAGTCACCGGGTTTCTAAAAGATATAAAAGAGGATAACAGCATAAATTAGCAAGAAAATATAAACATTTACCTCAGAAAATGATTCAATATGCTTACAGTAAGTAATTAAATACTCATACTAAATGAGGCTTTTCTGTTGCCTTGAACTCCATTTAATCTGAAAAAAACATGTTGAGGTAAAGTTATCTACATCACAGTAGCTGCCTGTATTTAGTAATTTAGCTTGTTTTCTTTGCTAACGCTAGTCAAATTGTGGCTCATTGTAGGTAAATACTGGCTAATTGCAGAACATAATTGTTATATTAGTAATCTTCTGATTAATTTCTTAGTTTATGGGAGAGGAGTAGCTCAGTGGTTGTTGCGCTACGGTTCAGAAGGTCCCAGGTTCAAACCCCAGCACCGCTAATTTGCCACTACTGGGCTCTTGTGTAAGGCCTCAACTGCTCCGATGAGAATAACAAGATAAAAGTACAAGTTGCTCTGGATAAGGACGTCTGCCAAAGGCTGTAAATGTTTATTAGCACAGTATAAGGCAAAAGCCATATGTGTTTTCACATCGAAATATGCCATGAACTTAAATGACTTCTTTCAAATATGTACTCTTTACTTGTGAATCTTTTTAAAAGGAAAAGATTTCTTTACTGAATATTTATGGTGAGATACTTCTACTTTTTACACATTAGCTATAATTTAACTAGTATTTCTCAAAATCTTTAGATTTAACCTTCAGTACTAGATCCCCATTCATGTCTATCCACCTTGGAACCACTGTAGTCGAACTAGGAAAAATGGAGGACCTGAAAGTACTGAAAGGCCACCTTATTCTCATTTCACAACCACGGTAGAACCTCCGGTCAACATTCACATACGCATTTTCATACTCGGGCAATTTGGGAATGCCAGTTAGCCTAACCTGTCTTTGGGCTGTGGGAGGAAACAGCATTACGTAGCTGGAGGAAAGAAACCCACCAAGCTCAAGGAGACCATGCAAACTCCATGCACACAGGCCTGTGGCAGGAATCGACCCCGGACCCTGGAGGTGCAAGGCAACAGTGCTAACCACTAAGCCAAAGTGCCACCAGTACTAGAACTGTCTGTTCATTAATAGAACTGTTGGTATGTTTAATACTATTTTGAATATTAAAGTATTATCATTCAGTATGACTATACAGTCATGACGATACTGTATGTTCAATGTAAGTTCAGAACAGAAAAGAGAGAGAAGCAGTTTTTTTGACAGATTGAGGTAAAGAGGCCCCTTACCCTTTTTGCTCTCCCCACACACACACACACGCGCGCGCGCACACACACACACTTTGGGTGGGACATGGAGAAGGCAGCCAGTGGTGAAATCAGTTGAACAGAACCCAGCATTGACCCATGGGTCTGAACAGAGGATGACATCACTGCACACTTAAGCCCACACAACACACAAGACACTTGCACAAATACCAAGAGACACATTGTTTCAATAGGACAATGCAGGATAAGAATGTGTATTGAGACAGATATAAATAAAATTGTGATATGAATGATGCAATCTAAGAACTGGTCTTGTTATTACTTTATAATTTTAATGTATGCATGCTGGCAATAACGATGTTTTAAGTACAATGTAACTCCTGAGATATGCTGCACTGTTTTCAAAACATTGTACGGAGCTTGATTTGCCAAATCCCATGATTTTGGGCTGGACAATTATTGCATCGTAAATGTTTTATATCATTTCACCCCTGAAGTGAGGAACACCATGAGAAACTATTTACAACCACAGCAATAAATCACAAAGCTTAACTCACAGGCTGTTGCCCTGAGAAAGAGAGAGCGGTCTTTCTTGCGTCATTGCCTAAAGATGTTTCGTTAATGCAAAAGAAAATATAAAGCATCGTATGGGATATTCCAAGTTGTTCATGTGGTTACTATATTGTTGTGTTTGGTGATAGCACAATATTATATAACTACAACAATTATATAAGGGCTGTACTGAAAGTAATGCAAAAGTGGGCATACCTTTTTTTTTTCATAACTGACACACCATTCAAAGTGACTAATCATTGTGACGTGTTCGCGACATCGTCGACCCCAACTCTCGAATCCTTCTTTGAAAATCCACTTTTTGCTGCAGTTGATGGTCTCCTACTGCATACAGTAGTTTGTGGTCTCCAGTGCTGAATTCCACTTCTTTAAAACGCTTCATACAACTGTGCTTGACAGTGCTGTCATCCTATTAAAAATTCTGTAGCACACTGGGAGACCAGAAAGGAGATTTTTAAAGAGGATTTGATAGTTCGATAGCTCAAATGCACCACTTGTCATGGAGACTATGTTATATGGCATCTTTGTACAGTGGAAGAATTAACCTACCAGGAATCGAACCCAGGACTTGGAGGTGCAAGGTGACAGTGCTAACCACTAAGCCATCAGGCTGCCACCTTTACATTAAAAACCCTTTACACTAAAAAATATATATAATAATTGAAAACCTTACTGATGCCGTTAACAGTGTCATCTTTCTTTCTGGCAGAAATATGAAATCGCGTACATGTAAAATCTCTATGTGTCATCCAAACAAAATAAGCACAAAGCTGGTTGTGGAACTGCACACATCGTTAAGAAGGGTTAAGACCATTGTACAATGATTTAGACCTGTGAGTACACTGTTTCCCACACAAGCAGGACGACAGCCCTACAGGTCTAGAATTGCACAGTTACAGCTGTCAAGGTTGTCAAGTTTCATAATCGAAAGTTAAACAGTGCTTTCATAAGAACAAGCTGTTAGGAAGTGTTGCAAGAAAGAAGCCTTCCTGAGAGAATTTCAACACTGAATTTCAAATGTTTTGGTTGTAAAACTAAACACGACTGCATACAGGAATGAATCTTATCTACAGTATATGGTAAATTATGGATGTGAATCAGGATGGGTGCTTTGTGGCTGGTGCTTCAGGGGTGTTTGTAAAGACTGATGGATTGGTAAAAGCACTATTCAAGGCTATATAAAACCTTTAGTATGTTAGCTTTTGCTAAAAAGATACACCAATTCCATGCAAATATCACAACAAGGGAAAATGTAGGCATAATCAATAAGGTTTCTACCAAACCATCCTGACCCAGATAGTAAAATTATTAGCACGGGTTTTTACGTCGGATGCTCTTCGTGACACGATCCTCACATTTTATGCAGGCTCGGGACTGACACTTCATCCAGTGGCTGAGGTTTGGGCAGTGGCTGAGAATTGACCCCGGGCCTCCCACATGGCAGGAACGAAACCTACCGCTGATCCACCAATGCCCCAGTTTGTAGAAAACCTGTACTCCTTCATAAAAGTTCGTCTGTTTAATATCATATCCATAATGCTGATAAAATGCGGAATATTTTCACAATGTTAATGATTATATGAATTTTGTTTAACAATCACATCCTTCTTCACATTGGAACCCCCCATCAGTTCAAATGGCTGCACCCCTCTTTGGAAACATAACAGATAGGATAAGATTCAATTATTTTTCACATGTACTTTACAGCACAGTGAATAGATTTTTGTCACATATCTCATTTAGGAAGCTAGCCTATTTTTCTAGTTTTAGCTCTTGATAAATGTGATTAACTCTAAGCAGTTATCAGTTCCTAGAATCAGAATCAGATTTTTTTGGACAAGTTCAGTACTGTGCAAAAGTCTTGAGCCACCCCTTATTTCTTCATATTAAAATAAATTACATTCAATTATGTAGATTAACTTAAAGAAATGAGAACAAATGTTTTGCTGTGACACTTTTTGCAAAGTACCTAAAGATACAATTCAAAATTAGTTGTTCATGCACCGACCCCAGCAGCAACCTCATTTCCCCTCTCGTCTGTTCCAACCGCTCCGCATTCAGCATCACCAGTGTACTAATCACCTACCTGATCATCTGTCATCATCTGCACCTGTTTCCCCCCTTTCGTGCCTTTATAATAAATTATATTTTTTATTCTTGATTGATTTATACTGTAGGTTACTGTGTGGCTTAACAAACACAAAACATTCCTCTGAAACTGCTCAATTACAGAAACTGGACTGAAAATAAGAGCCAAAAATGAGAGCCAAAACAGTCCTTTAGGAAACCTGGGGAGCTATTCCTCAAGACTATAGTAAAAATAAAAGTCTGACTCTTTGTATGCAAAATATGAATATCACAAATACAGACAATGTGCAGTATATATTCTTCAAAGACGATACACCGGAAATACACAAAATACAAAAGCACTATACAGGTTAAATAACGACGGCATAGAGAATATGTGTAGTACAGACCAAAAGGTTTAAAAAGTTTGTACTTAAAACTTTAATAGTAACCTGATAAAAGCACAAAATGAAATCATTCTCACTTTTCACAAAAGGGCTATCTGTCTCTCTCTGTGTGTAAACTCACACAAGTTGAAGCTCTGCCAAGAGCTCCTAAATTTAGAAAGGAATGTGTAGCTTTAAGCTAACTGAACATAGTTAACCAGAAACACATTTTTTTTTTTTTTTTTGGAATTTCAGAAGTAAACAGTGTGCAAGGGATGAGGCTTTCAACATGTGCTGTCTACTAGGGTTAATCAGAGAAAACTTTAAATATATGCGACATATGACCTATTACAGACAACCTAGGCCAAATATATAATGATCTTATATAATATATCTTACAATGTGCCACAATAATGTTTTTTATTTTTTATCTGTGTTCAATTTATGACATAAAAAGTAAAGTTTTCCCATTTCCAAGAGAGACTGTGTTAACATCTTTTCAAAAAAAAAAAAAAAAATCACCTAAATCTGTTATTTATAAGGGGGTGCCTAAACTTTTGCACAAGACTGTATTTAAACTCTGGTTTTTACAGCTTTAGATAGTTCTTGTGGCAAAGTCAATCTTTGTTCATATCCGAAGTAATCTTTAAAAAATGAATGAATTAATGAGAGATTTTTTTCAGCGTTAATTTAATTTTCCAGTTGGGTCAGACGTTTACATACACCAAGTTGTGTTCAATCAGTCTCGAAGATTTTGATTAAATGCATATATTGATTGGTCATTTGAAAATTCTTGATACTGGCAAAGATTAACGTCCAGCGATGACCAACCTTTGGACGTTGCCTGGTCTGATTTCTGCTGCGACACATTTCGATGATATTCTCAGAATTGTAGCGAAAAACAACATGAAAGCATGGATTCAGACTGCTCCTGGTGGTGTAACGGTGTGGGGGGATGCCTCCTTTTCCTGGCACACTTCGGGCCCCTAAGTACCGGTTAAGCATTGCTTAAATGCCACAGCTTACATAAATACTATTGCTGACCATGTGCTCCCTTTATGACCAGCAGGGTAATGTACTAAAATCATCTCGAACTGGTTTATTAAACATGACGATGAGTTCACTGTACTCAAACCGCCTCCACAGTCACCAGATCCCAATCCAACAGAGCACCTTTGGGATGTGGTGGGATGGGAGATTCACCTCATTAATGCACAGCTAACAAATCTGCAGTGACTGCGTGATGCTATCATGTCAATATGGACCACAATCTCTAAGGAATGAGCAAGAACTGATGCACATTTCACAAGATTATAGACTCAGAGTATATTTGTCTGTGCCTTTTTATCCATGTGACATAATAATAATAATAATAATAATAATAATAATAATAATAAATACACGTAACCTCATCGCCCCCACAAACTCAAGACTATCATCCATCTGCATGGAACAAACTTTTATTCTTTGACAATTATTCTTTGACAGTTATTAATACAATACAGTACATGTGCTTATTATTTTACGCAGTCATTCGATTATGTTGTTAACAAACAGGGTTTGTTTGCATGCTGTGGTTACCAAATCTCTGAGTCTACTACCACTACTACTATGTCACGCATACGCACATGCACACACGTGCACGCACACACATTTTCTTAAAGTTTGTTGGCAGGAACAAACTGAAGCACCAGAAGCCAAACACCATTACGACTTTGTTTGGAAACTAAGCTGATGAGATGAGACCAAATCTAAACTCTGACCACATGTTCTAACTCTCAGAAAATCAACTAAACAAATAAGTAAAAATTTGAGAGAAAGGAAGCCTTTAACCAGATCAAATAAAGTAAATTATATAGCAAAACTTCCAAACTTTCTATACAAGGATAAGAAGCAGTTGGACAGAGCTGGAAGATTTCAAACTATATAAATAGACACTTCATTAGATACACCTGGGTTGGACCCCTTTCCCTAATCCTTTGTGGCATAGATTCAACAAAGGGCTGGAAACATTCCTTAGAGATTTTGATCCATATTGAGATGATAGCATCACACAGTGAGATGCACTACGGATTTGTTGGCTTTAAGTACAGTGAACTCAATGACATGACCAGTTGGAGATGATTTTAGCTTTGTGACTTTGTGGTCATAAGGTGAAGACATGGTCAGCAACAATCCTTAGGTAGGCTGTGGCATGTAAACCATGCTCAATTGCTCAAGGGACCCAAATTGTGGCAAGAAAAGGTGTGAGGTATCCCTATACTATTACATCACCACCACCAGCCTGAACTCTTGATATAAGGCAGGATGGATCCATTCTTCCATGTTGTGATTTTGCAAGATTCTGATGATATCATCAGAAATTGCGACTCATCACACCAAGCAATATTTTATTTAGTCTTCTATTGTCTAATGTTGGAGAGCCCATGTGAATTGGAGCCTCAGTTTCCTGTTCTTAGCAGACAGGAGTGGCACCCAGTGTGTTTTTCTGCTTCTGTAGACTAACTACATCATGATCTGAAGTGTTGTGCATTCAGAGATGCTCGTCAGCATACCTCGGGTGTAACAAGATGTTTTTTGAGTTACTTTTGCCTTTCTATCCGTTTGAACCGGTCTGGCGATTCTCCTCTGACCTCTGGCATCAACATGGCATTTTTTGCCCAGAGAACTGCTGCTCACTGGATATTTTTCCCTTTTTTCAGACCATTCTTTATAAGCCCCAGAGAAAATCCCAGTAGATTCAGCAGTTTCGGAAATACTCAGACCAGCCCGTCTGGCACCAACAAACATGCCATGTTCGGAATCACTTAATCACCTTTATTCCCCATTCTGATGCTCGGTTTAAACTTCAGCAGATTGTCTTGAACATGTCTACATGCCTTGAGAAAACAAGATGCATTGAGTTGTGTGGCATAAAATGTACGTATAACAATCCATCCATCCAGGAACCTCTGTAGTCCAACAAGGAACTGTTGAGGCCAGTAGTGATTGCCATTGTATTTATTCCCAATTTATGACCGCATTTACACACTCTGGAAATTTGGGAATGTGGGAGGAAACCCACCAAACATGGGAAGAACATGCAACCCCAATGCACACAGACCCTGAGGTGGGAATCAAACCCGGACCCTGGAGGTGCAAGACGACTGTGCTAACAACATCATGTACTGTATAATACTCTGCAAAGGCCTTGAGCACCCCCAATTCTTCATATTTTGATTCCAAACAGCCAGCCTCTCTTGTATTTTAATCTAGTCTAGAGCAATAGTTCTCCAGGCTTCCTGAAGGACTTTTTTGGCTCTCGTTTATGGAAATGTTTTTGTTCTCATTTTCGGTCCAGTCCTTGTACCCGAGCAGTTTCAGAGGAATGTTTTTGTTTGTTAAGCCACACAGTGAACTATGAATCATTCAAGCATAAAAATAGCATCTAACTAAATGCATGAACCAGTGAGAACCAGGTGCAGATGATGACAGATGTTCAGGCCTATGATTAGTATATTGGTTTTAATGCTGAATGCTGAGTGGGGGGAACAGACGAGAGGGGAAATGAGGTTGCTGATGAGGGTGTTACATAAACAACCCATTTTTAAATTGCATCTTTAGGTACTTCGCAGTAAAACATTTGTCCCCATTTCTTTAATTTAATCTACGTAACTTAATATGAAGGAATGGGGGTGGCTCAAGACTTTTTGCAAATGTTGGGAGTTAGAGCTAAATCTTAGAATAGGAGGCCATGTGATCTCACTGACTGTGGAATTGGTATCAGTACCCGGAAGACAGGTTTATGTATTTCAGAGCCACTTTATCTTCTGGGTTTTTACACCTCAGTCTCAAAAAAGTTACACAAAATAGTAAAAAAAAATCTATCAAGCAGCAGTTCTGCAAACAGAAACATGTTCCATCATCACCTTTGGCTTGTTTTGTACTGGGAAGTTATTTTATTAATTGGTTTCCTCAGCCTGTTCAGTGCCGTGGCTAATCACCAAGTCTGCGTTTGTGTCGGAAGTGCACACGTTTATCCTCCTCAGACCCAAACTTTAATGTTGTGTCCATTGTAATTTCTCCATGCTGTTTCTGTTTATTAGCACCTGATAACCATTGAACAAGAACAATGTCTTTAAACAGGCAAAACCGTAATAACCAGCAATCCTCATATGAGGATCTCGCAAAGCTACGTTATACAGTACACACAACGTAATTAAGAAAATGTTAAGTCCTCGTATGAAGACATTGGAGTCTCACAGGGGTTTAATGATGATTCCTGGTCAAGCTCATCCACACAGCAGTATACAGTACATAAATAGATCTGATTCTGAGAGAGTTCACTTCCATGTGTATGTTTATATCTGGCTATGATTGGACACCTGCAGTGTTTATGTTGGCATGGTTTAAGGGATTAAGCAGTGTAGTCAAACCAAATACAGCGGAAATCCCTTCAAGTACGAATTTTTACCATAAGAACTGACATTTTACAAGAAATTTGCATCGGCATACGAAGCATTTTTCCGCATATGAACGAACGAACGAACTAGACTGAACCAAACGTCGGCCAAGTTGCTCAAACATCCAAAACTTTTTTGTGTCAGTTTAAAGCCAAGCGAACAAGTGTACGAATATTATGATTTATTTATTTTTTTTTTTGTGTGTGTGTGTGTGTGTGTGTGTTTTGCCATTTTGTGCAAGATTTAGTGAAGACATTGCACCATGGGTCCCAAGAATGTTAGCAACAACGGTAGCAAGAAGAAAATGGAACCACTTATAGTGGAAATTAAGAAAGAAATCATCGCTAAAAAGCAGCCGGTGCTAAGAAGAACCATAAATTAAGGTTACGTGAGGAATAATGTCTATTTATTTAACGTTTTAGTTCATTTATAGTACAAATCTTTTCTAAATATTTTGCTTGTTTTTATATGCAAAAATATCATTATAGTGTTGGTGATATTTTAAGTGGCTGGAACAAATTTCTGCATTTACATTACTTTGTTTGGGACAGTTCCTATCACAAGGTGAATTTTCTCCTTAAGACCTTGTCTCCAGAACTAATTAGATTTGCATGCCAAGGTTACTCTGTAATCCTACAGAGACCCCAACATAATAGTATTTCCGGGTGAATTATCATACACTGAAATTTTTAGCGCGGCTCTCTGGAACTTAATCTGAAACGTTTATAACTGCGTGTAATAATTACACTACAACAGATTCAGGGTCAGTTTTCTGTCATCATATCATCATGTCATTCAATCTAATAACTATAAAACCAGAAAAAGGCCAAGTAAGTAATCACAATATACCTCTAAAGTTTGGGCTTCTCAACATCAGATCCCTTGCGCCTAAAGCACTGATTGTTAATGAAATTATCTCAGATTGCTGCCTTGACGCACTCTGCCTTACTGAAACCTGGCTCAGACCAAATGAATATATTGGTTTAAATGAGTCTACTCCGTCAGGATATTTCTATAAGCACGAACCCCGTCAAACTGGTCGTGGTGGTGGTGTCGCAACTATCTACAGTGATGTTCTCACTGTTACCCAGAAAACAAGGCCCAAGTTCAACTCGTTTGAAGTGCTTATCATTAATGTTGCACTCAGCGAAATACATAATAAACCCTTGCAACACTTCGTTCTGGCCACCGTGTACAGACCCCCAGGGCCATATGTCGATTTTCTTAAAGAGTTTGGACATCTGCTATCAGACCTATTGGTTAACTCTGACAAAGTGCTGATAGTAGGAGACTTTAACATTCATGTAGACGATGCTAACAACACTTCAGCACTCGCATTTATAGATTTGCTAAATTCCTTTGGGGTTAAACAAAATATAAATAGACCAACTCATCGCTTTAATCATACGCTAGATTTAATTATATCCCATGGTATAGATGTCTCTAATATAGACATTCTACCACAAAGTGATGATATCACAGATCATCATCTCTTAGTATATACTCTACCTGTAGAACAACGTAGCTGTGCCTCCCCACGTTATCAATTCAGTAGAAATATTAATCCGACTACTAAAGACAAATTCACAGATAATCTGCCGGATCTGTCCCAATTTCTTATCAGACCCCTAAGTGCAGACGATCTAGATGAAGTGACTAGCAGCATGGGCACTATTTTTACCAGTACATTAGACACTGTTGCTCCCATCAGATTAAAAAAAGTCAGAGATAAAACACTTGCACCATGGTACAACAGTCATACTCGCGCCCTAAAGAGAGCAACCCGTAACCACGAGCGAAAATGGAGAAAAACTAAATTAGAAGTTTTTAGAATCGCGTATAAAGGTAGTATGTACAGCTATAGACGGGCTCTAAAAGCGGCTAGGGCCGAGCATCTGAGCTAACTCATAGCAAGAAACCAAAACAATCCCAGGTTCCTATTTAGTACAGTGGCTAGCCTAACAAATCCTAAGATGCCTGCAGGGAGTATCCCATCACAGCTTAGAAGTGAAGACTTCATGAACTTCTTCAATGAAAAGATTGATAGTATCAGGAAGAAAATAATGGAAATTCAACCTCTAACATCTCATGATCCAGTCCAGTCTAAAGCTTCACAATTTGATTTTCAGAGCTTTACAGGTGTAGGACAGGAAGAGCTGTACAAACTTATCACCTCGGCTAAATCAACAACATGCTTGTTGGATCCAATCCCAACTAGACTTTTAAAAGAAGTGATAAGTATAGCCGGAGCGCCACTTCTAAATATTATCAACTCTTCATTATGTCTAGGTCATGTCCCTAAACCTTTCAAGTTGGCAGTTATTAAGCCTCTTCTTAAAAAATCTAATTTAGACCCAAATGATATAATAAATTACAGACCGATTTCAAACCTTCCGTTTATATCAAAGATATTAGAAAAGATAGTATCAGCCCAAATATGCACATTCTTGCAGGAAAACGATATCCTCGAGGAATTTCAGTCAGGTTTCAGGCCCCATCATAGTACAGAAACTGCACTAGTTAAAATTGCAAATGACTTGTTTTTAGCTTCAGACCAAGGCTGCATCTCAATTCTTGTCTTACTTGATCTTAGTGCTGCATTCGACACTATAGATCATGATATTCTAATAGATCGCTTACAAAATCACATTGGTATTCAGGGACAGGCATTAAAATGGTTTAGATCCTACCTGTCTGATCGATTCCATTTTGTAGATCTGAATGGAGAACAGTCTGGTGTAATGCCAGTGAAATATGGGGTGCCACAAGGGTCAGTTTTAGGACCTCTGTTGTTCTCAGTATACATGCTTCCCTTGGGTAACATCATCAGAAGACATGGGATTAGTTTCCATTGTTATGCTGATGATACTCAGTTATACATTTCCACAAAACCAGATGAAATACCCAAATTGTCTAGACTAACTGAGTGTATTCAAGATATAAAAGACTGGATGACCGATAATTTTCTTCTACTAAATTCAGATAAGACAGAGATATTACTTATTGGCCCAAAAACCAGTACACACCAGCTCTCACAATTCAGCCTGCGTTTAGAAGGATGTTCTGTTACCACCAGCTCGACAGTGAAAGACCTGGGTGTGATATTAGACAGTAACTTATCCTTTGAAAATCATATCTCCAACATCACAAAAACAGCCTTTTTCCACCTTAGAAATATTGCCAAGCTTAGGAACATTTTATCTGTATCTGATGCAGAAAAGCTGGTTCATGCATTCATGACCTCCAGACTGGACTACTGTAATGCATTACTGGGTGGCTGTCCTGCATCCTCAATTAACAAGCTACAGTTAGTCCAAAATGCAGCCGCCAGGGTTCTCACTAGATCCAGAAAATATGATCATATAACCCCAATATTATCATCCTTGCACTGGCTACCTGTTCAGTTTAGAATTAATTACAAAATAGCATTACTTACGTACAAGGCTCTAAACAGTCTAGCTCCCACATACCTAACCAGTCTTCTGATACGTTACAATCCAGGACGCTCCTTAAGATCAGAAAACTCCGGACTACTGGTAGTTCCCAGAATATCAAAATCTACAAAAGGAGGTAGGGCCTTTTCATATTTAGCTCCAAAACTTTGGAATAGCCTTCCTGACAGTGTTCGGGGCTCAGACACAGTTTCCCAATTTCAAAGTAGACTCAAGACGCATCTCTTTAATCTGGCGTACACATAATTAATTTCTTTACCTGATACTCCAGTACATCTATCCTGAATGGCAACCACGCTAATTCTTTTCACCTGCTCTTTATTTTTCCACCCATCCCGAGGCATCTGGAGATCGTGCCAGCTTCAGTAGACAGAGGCCGACCCTGCTTTGACCCAGAGGCATCCAGAGAAGGACCAACTCCAGCTGGATTCTTCTTCATTTTGGTTTGGATCTACACATGCTGCTCCTGAGCTCCCAGTGATCCAGACCCCCATCTGCCCTCTGCACCTGCTGACTCATCCCTGTGCTGAACTGGACTTTGTGTTAATTTAAATTAACTTCTGTTTATGGAACTTTCATCTGCATAACACACATGATGTTATACAATTTCTGTTATCTGCTATCACCCAGATGAGGATGGGTTCCCTGTTGAGTCTGGTTCCTCTCAAGGTTTCTTCCTGTTGCCATCTCAGGGAGTTTTTCCTTGCCACTGTCGCCGTCACCCTTGGCTTGCTCATCAGGGACAATCTCATTATCTAGTCACATTTTTCTTACACATATATACATTTCCATAAGTCTTCTTTTCATTTCTGTGAAGCTGCTTTGAGACAATGACCATTGTTAAAAGCGCTATAGAAATAAAATTGAATTGAATTGAATTGAATTGAATATGTAAAATGAAAAAACAGACTGGTTCCAAATCAGACCCACATTATGGCGTGAAATTATCGTACATTTGTGAATTTTTACTATTATTAATCGTACAAATACGACAGCAATACTGGGTTTAAGCGTTACAGTGAGGGTGAAAATGAATGAAGGCAGACTGCGACCTCTTGTGGAGGAAAAGCAGCATGCCAGCACCGCATACGTAACAAATGCTCTTATTTCACTTCATTTATCTGCACTCTTATAGCAGACTAAAACAACACACAAACCCAGTTAGGGAATATATATAAAATAGCAAATTTGTCATAGAATACTTTAAATTCATACACTTATTTTTTTTACCAAAAAAAAAAACAGCATTTCTACAGTGTATATGTCAGATAAATTTCGAAAACAATAATTAACATGATGTTTAAATGTATTTTAAAAACACCATTTATTTATGTATTGTTATGCTATGAATTAATTAAAGTAGCTATTTGTATTTCCTAGTATCCATGAGAAAGAAATATAAAGGTGGGGGGGGAAACCTTTATTCATGTACATAAATGAGTGCTTAGTGTACGTTTCTTAAACAAAAAATAGTGACATTTTCATACACAAAAGAAAACTGTTTAAATAGTGAAATTCTTCTCATAAATATAACCAACTTTTATCATTCATCTTGTTTACTTGTTCTAGCAACTTCCTGAAATATGACGTCACGTCTGTTCTACGGATGCCGGACGGACAATCTTCACCTGTCTATGGCGTTTCGGTTAGGCAGCACCGCGCCGCACAGCCTGTCCTGTCTCCGTAGATTTTTTTTTCTCTCCTTTGGATTATAACAAAGCGGCAGAGAATGGGTTAAGGAGCGGGGGGTCTGGATTCCTCCTCTCCTGATCGCCATGACGAACAAATGAACTCTCGGGGAATGAAATTTAAATTCCATAAAGGAGAAAAAGTTCTCTGCTTCGAACCGGACCCGTCCAAGGCCAAAGTGCTATATGATGCAAAGGTAACTTTATGGCGGAAACGAGCGTGAAAGAGCGCAGTGTTATTGTAGTTAACGCCAGGGCTTGTGTGTGTGAGCGAGGCTTGCTTCCTGCACAGCAAGTGTGTGATATTTCAGCGCTTGAATGTGTTTTATGATGGAGGTCTTGGATGCACTTTGAGCGCGCGCTTAACTGCTGCTTGCAGGATGTAGTCAGTTAGGAATGTTCAGATGCTACAACAGGAAGTTACACACTTTAAACATGATTGTAAATAACAATTAGTTAATTTCTTCGATTGCATGATTCATTATAAATGTAATGCGACTGGGAAGCCCAGCTAGCCTGTATGCAGTTCCTCATTTGTTATCTACTTCCTATATGCCCTCCAAACTTTAACCTGCGTATTCTGTACAGATTATGAGAGCGTTAAACTATCGCAGTGCATTATGGGCACCGCTGGGTGTACTACAAAACGACCAAAATCGTGCAGTAATGATCGAGAGTGTGGAGGGTTTGGGATAAACAAGTTGCACTCCAAGCAACACTTCCCAAGCAGGCTGCATTCAAGTGCACCCGCGATTGTGTGTAATAGCGCTTGTTCCTAAGCAAAAGTTACAACGTAATAATAGAGTAATAAATAGAAGAAAGATGTAACCTAAGTAGACTGTAACACTATAACAATTATTTAACATACACGATATTTTTGAAAACATGATCCCTTAAATATTGCACTTCAGGTTTACAGATTGCACTTTGTCATAAATTATAATTGAACAATTGTAAAAACAGGAAAATGTTTATGCCCATGTTTATCATTCATCACCATTATCCTTCAATGAACGAATTACGAGTGGTGGATGGATAACAATATTGTTTGCATTTTGTTACTTGTAATGATTTCTCTCTGTCTCTTAAAAAGACATTTGTGCGTCTGTATCCTTTATCGGCGTTATTCACATTTTACACTTCACGGGATATGTTAGAAATATAGCCATACATTTGTGAAAACATTAGTCGCCAAAACATTGTTTAGGGAATGGTAAATCCGTGGTGCGCTTGAAGGAAGCACCGGGAACCCGTTGGGCTTGGGAGGGCGGGGGTGTTCTGATGACGTCACTTCTAAAGCGCCGCTACTGAAGCTGTTGAGAGAGGAGGAGGGATTTGTGCGATGTGAATTAATTATATTTCCATTCTTAAAAAGTAAAAACCCGATAGTTTTTTTTTTTTTGAAAGTGGTAGATATTGTAGTGGGTAAAGATGAGAAGTGGAAGTGAATCCCGAAATATCTTCCCTCCAGTCTTTAACCTGTGCATGCTGTATATGTTATTTGCATTATGGGCCACGCTGGTTGTGTTTAGTACGGGACTACAAAATGATCTAAATTAGTGTGTTGAGAATTTGGAGCTAAACAAGTTGTACGTCCAGCAACACTTACGAATCATGCTGCATTCAAGTGCTCCCGCGATAATGTGTCCCGCGAAAGCGCTCGTTCCTAAGCTAAAAAAGTTATAACGTAGCCCGAACACGAACGAATTACGAGTGGTGTATGGATGTTTGCATATTGTAAAGTTTAATGATCATCTATGTCTCTCTTTCTTTCTGTCTCTTAATAAAAAAAATCACGCATTGGTATCATTTAGCAGCATCATGCACATTTTGCACTATGAATGTCTACCAACAATAGTAAAAAAAATAAAATAGCAATAATAACTTGCCAAAACATTTCTTAACCAGCCTCAAGTGCGTGTCGTAACTACAGTAGAAAACGGTAAATCCTTGGAGCGCTTGAAGGAAGCACCGGGAGCCCGTTTGGCTGTGGGATCCTGATGACGTCACTTCTAAAGCGCCGCCGCTGGAGCTGTTTTATAAAGAGAGAGAGAGAGGGGGGATTTGGGGAAAATATTCCAATCCTTAACAGAAAATAAGTCCGATTGTTTGTTATTTTTTCTTTGCAGGTCGTGGATATTGTAGTGGGAAAAGATGAGAAGGGAAAGCGGATCCCGAAATATCTAATTCACTTCAACGGCTGGAATCGAAGGTAAAGAAAGAGAAAAGCAGTGCAGGGAGCTGAGTGAGTTAGCATGTTTGCGTGTTAGCCATCAGAGAAGCAGTGGTGCTGGTCGAGGCCAAGCTGTGGACATGGACTCACTCAGAGTGCCAAAGTAAAGCATTTAAGCATTAGACAGATAGATAGATAGATAGATAGATACTTTATTAATCTCTAAGGAAATTCCAGATATCCAGCAGGAATAAAAACATAAAATGTTGTGGATGTGATTACACACTGTATATCTTACATATGACATGGTGTACACAGGAGGAATAGGAGAACTGAGCACAAGTTACTTTTGCAATGCTGAGAACAAAATGACAGGATAAAAGATGATTTTTATTTATTTTACTTTTTAAGTAGTGCACTGTTGGCTCGCACCTTCAGAGTCCGGGTTCGATTCCTGTGTGTGTGCGCGCGCGTCTCTCTCTCTGTGTGTGTGTGTGTGTGTGTGTCTCTGTGTGTGTGTGTGTGTGTGTGTGTGTGTGTCTCTCTCTCTCTGTGTGTGTGTGTGTGTGTGTGTCTCTCTCTCTGTGTGTGTGAAGATTTTGCCACGATCACTTTTTGTAATCGGGTTACTCGAGGAATCGTTTCAGCCTTAGTTCCCTGTAATGGATTGGCACCCTGTCCAGATTGTAACCCCGCCTCATGCCCTGTATATAGGATAAAGCCTTATAGACGATGCTGAGTGAGCCAAAGAAACACACACACAGCATGAAAGTGACAGTGAACCCGAGTCAAAATGTGCAATAGTGAGAGAAACTAAGCAGACCAGATGAGAGAGTTTTCAGTGCAACACTGTGATGTACATTATACAAGAGTAGAAGCTGCAGCCTAGATCTCCCAGTCCACATTCCCACAACCCTTTTAGAGAGGTCTTCCACTGAACACACTCTTCTGTTTGCAGAAAATATCGTGATTAGATCCTAGTGCCTTGTTCCAGGTAAAGATACTTGGTTTCTCTGTTGTGTTTATCCCACAGCTGGGATCGCTGGGCTGCAGAGGATCATGTGCTCCGAGATTCCGAGGACAACCGCAAGTTGCAGCGTAAACTGGCTCGGAAAGCTTTGGCTCGCATGTACGTTTGGATTTTAAGTCAATGTTTCTTGTTGTTTTTTTTTTCCTCATGTGACTGTGCATGCTCATTCTGTGATACATGATGTGACTCGTGTCTCTTTATAAGCCCTTAACATAAAATACACTATATGGACAAAAGTATTTCACCAAATCTGCAATGACATTGTATCCAATATGGAGTTGATCTCCCCCCCCCCCTTCCCTTCCAACACAAAATCCCCAAAACAAAACAAAAAAGCTTGTTTGGAAACAGTACAAAAGTAAATTCACTTTGTATTGTTTCTATATCAAATCAAATCCCTTGTTCTCCACAGGAGGAGAAAAGGATGGAGGAAGCGACGTTGTCGTTTGCCTGGTGTTAACTCCGTGTTAAAAAGCTTACCTGAAGACGAGAACGAAGAGAGTGATGAGCGTGAGTTTTACACCCTGGTTTAAGTGATTTTAATAATGATTTCTGAAGCGCTAAACAACTCAGTATTCACACAAACCCTCAGACCTTATTGTCTTTGTTGTTCAAGTCATATATATAATATATATTGTCCTG
Organism: Clarias magur; assembly: GCA_013621035.1. Taxonomy (NCBI): domain Eukaryota; kingdom Metazoa; phylum Chordata; class Actinopteri; order Siluriformes; family Clariidae; genus Clarias; species Clarias magur. The sequence continues at coordinate 1,437,562 of QNUK01000114.1, forward strand.
TACTTTTGGTTTTCCTGAACAGCTTTGATTTCATCTTCTGAAGACGGCAACGAGGACAATTCTGACCCAGAGACTATAAAAAGTGAGAGCGAGTCGTCTGAGGATTTAGATGAAATGGTACGTATTCTGTGACGTTTTTGGAGCCTGGACAGGGTGCCAATCCATCACAGCACACACTCATTCACACACTACGGCAATTTGGGAACGCCAACTAGCTTAATCTGCCTGTCTCCAGACTGTGAGAGGAAACCCACCAAGCACACAGACCCGAGGCAGGAATCGATCCCGAACCCTGACAGCGCTAACCACTTAAGCCACTGTGCCGCTTTGGTTTTGAACTTTATTTTAAATGAAATAAACTTGTATAGGCTTGTAGACCTGACCATAATTAGATGAACACCTAAGGAATGCACACACCTTGTGATTGTTTTAAAAAACAAAACAAAGTGTGTATAGAAACAGTGCTATATGAAATCTTTAGCAAATAAGTGTGAGTGACACTGCTACCATTTTTATTTATTTATTTATTTTCCATTTTTTTGATGGACTAACCATGATGTCACGCATTGCTTGAGTTCCTTCCTTATTTATGGGGTGTCACGAAATCAGCCCACTCTGTGGAGTTCTCATGTTCTTCCCGCGGCTGTCAGTTAGCGACCGAAAGTTATTGTTTTTACAGTTTTTCCCTCGGTTGCTTTGGAGCGTTTCTTGTATCATAGCAGAACTGTAACTGCATTTCTCAAACACAATCGCAATTTGTTCAAAAGAACAAGGAATTGCTTTTCTGACGCGCACAAGTGACTAGATGATGTTAAGCTTGTACATGTCGTTCTGAAAATTTCAGGATAAAAAAAAAAAAAAAGGTTTTTAGGCCTTACAATCCTTTGTTCCACACACCATGTAGTGGCCTTTATCAGGGTTCGAGAGAGGGATTCGGGATTCAGCCTGGTGTTAGAAGCTAGTTAGCTTTGCAGCTCAAGTTAGCCGCGAACCATCAGACGTGCTTTCTTTTCCTTTCCAACAGAGGGCGCTTTCAGAGCTCATTCGATTAGATTGTCTTTTTTTTTTTTTTTCTCTCATAGAAAGAAGAGCAGGAAGCCCATGCAAAAAGGGAGAATGAGGAGAAGAGCATTGCGATCAACATCGATATCCCCGACGTCCTGAAGAAGAAGCTGGAGGACGACTGCTACTACATCAACAAGAGAAAAAAGGTCATTTGTTAGATACCACGTTAGATCTAGATGGAGCAAATAAACCTAGTTGAAGTCAACGTGTTTGTAAGTCATGTTAACACGAATCTTCCCATCTTTGTCCGTAGCTGGTGAAGCTGCCGTGCCAGATGAACATCGTGAACATCCTCGAGTCGTACGTGAAACACTTCACTATAAACGCTGCTTTTTCCGCCAACGAGCGCTTCCGCCATCCTCAGAGCTCCACGCAGTCCAACATGAGTCCGCACTACGTACCACCTGAGAAAAAGTAAGTCAGCCCTCTTAGCGTTGTTCTCCAAGTGTGTTACTCCGCCCCCAACGGTGAGTGAGTGAGCAGTTCGAAAAGATGCGGTCGGCTGGGATCACGTGGTTCGGAGGAAACATGTGATGGTCTTCGGCCCTCTCGACTGAGTGGTAGTAGTAGTAGCCTTAATGTGGAGCCCCCTAGTGGCAGGGAGGAATTGGACACGACTAAATTAGGGAGAAAATCGGGCAAAAAAATTATCCCACAGGGCACTGTGCACTGTTTGTCGATTTTTACTGATAATTAGTTCTAGATTTTGTCACTTTTATTATATAAATCAGTCTTGAAGTAGTGCAAGTTATGTGGATTGTATGTTGGAGATTTAAGTACAGACACAAAACACAACGGGGGATTAAACAAAACAATAGGAAGCTAATAATATGCCGGCACATCAAAAAGAAAAACGTCAAAGAGAAAGTCTAAACATGACATCAAAGAGGAAAACGTAAACAAAAGCCTCAAATGAAGATGAATTTGAACTACAAACACATAATAAAGCTGACACTGACAACACGTTGAAAAAAAATAAACAACAGTAAAACTAAAACAGAATACGCTGGGGAAAAAAAACAGGTAACATGACGCATTAAAAAATAACAGTTAAAGACTTTTAATGTTAAAAACAACAATACAATTGAAAAAAATGACACATAAAAAAATACACCAAATGTTGAAAAACACGCATCAAAGCCGAAAACATCATTGTAAAACTAAAAACGCACAATAAAACCATAACAGTGAAGCTAAAAACACCAAAAGAAAGAAAACGTGACAGGAATGCCAACAACAACACAAAAATAAACACAAATAATAAAGCTTAAAGCAGGACAACTCATCAAAACAACAATACAATAAAACAGTAACACTAAAAATGACAGTAAAGTAAAAAACACAACACAAACGCTATCCCTGAAACACGATGCAATAAAAACAAAAGAAATATAACTCTCTAAAAACAAAAGGAAGGTAAAAAACGAAGCCGAAATAAAACCATAAATCAAAGTACAATATGAAAACCGAAGAAAATAAACATTAAAGCTCAAAACGTGTCAATAAAAAAAAAAACAAAGCAGAAAAGATCAAAGTAAAACATCAAAGCAAAAATAAGCATGATGACAAATCGGAGGAAAACATGACAGCGTGTCAAAAAGCACAACCGCAAAAAGTAAAAAAAAAAAAAACCCACATCACCCCCTAGTTTAGCAACTTTTAAGGATTTTTAAGAGGTTAAACACAATCAAACTTTCTTTTCTTCCCAGCGAGGAGCTCTGTAAGGAGATGGTGGACGGCTTGAGAATCACCTTCGACTTCACCTTACCCATGATCCTCCTGTATCCCAACGAGCAGGCCCAGTTCAAGAAGGTCAGCTCGTCCAAGTTCTTCCAGCCAATCGGAGAAAGTGCAGGATGCTCTACGAGGTGAGCAGAGAAGGTCGAAGGTCATCGATCGCATTATATTTGAGTCAACATGGTGCTTTAGAAAATGGCATCTTATTTAATATACCGAAATATATCAAACACTTACAATCATGGTATTACGATCATTAGGTCTCTCGGCGAGCGCTCTCCAAGTCCAGGCCTGAACCCGTCCACACCTCAGTCCACAGACGGCCACTCGGCTCACAACGAACCCTCCGTCTCGCCCGTCATCGCGGCGACGACACCGAAACGCCGCCGCTGCACTAACCCCGATACCGACAACACACACTCGCTGAGACGCTCCACACGCAACACTTCCGGAGGAGAGAAGAGTACAGAAGGAGGAGGAGGAGGCAGCAGTAACACATCACCTCAACCCAAACGCAGACACACTGAAGTACCGACTCCACTGCCTAAGTTCTTCCTCAACCTGGAGAAAAGTGAGTGAACCCTCAACTCTGTGTCTATCTGAATTTCTGCATCAGAAAAGTGCAGGGTCCGTCAGAAAGGGAGAGATTACAAGCAAGTGAAATAATATGAGATTTCTTTCAAACATTTCAAGCATTTACATTATTCGATATCTTTATGCCAGCTTTAAAATACAGTATATCCACTAGAGGGTGCTGTGCATCTATTTCTTTAACTTGTGTTGAGAAGCTGCTCAGCGAAAGTGAATATACGTTTTATACCTGGCTTGATGTGTGATGTATTTCCCTTTTCATGTTTTATATGTATAATTTTTCTTTCTTTGTTTTATTTATTTATTTTTATTTAAAGGAACACCAGTCCACAGTGGCTCGTCCTCTCCCTTACCCCTCACACCGAGTAAAGACGGCAGCGGTGTGTTCTTGGGGCTCGAGAGTCGCAGGAACAATGAGCTGAACGAGGTGAGGTTTACAGTCCAACTGCTGAGCTTGAGCATGTGTGTGTGTGATGAGACCCAAACCTCTGCTTGAAAGTTTTCTTTGAGTGCGTGTGGCTCCAGGGTTAGTGGGTTTTTTTTTTTTTTTCCCCCTTTGGAGGGGTTATTTCATTACATTTTTTTTTGTCTGGATTTGTGGGTTTTTTTTTTTTGCACTATTTGTGAGAATTCTGGGATGTTTTTTTTTTGGATGCATCAGTGTTCAATTTTAAATTTTGCTTTGTGGCGTCCATCTTTTGAATGCCGCTTCATTCTTTACCTTTTCGCATAACACTAGTACTTAACGCTTATTTCATTATGATCCTATATGTGTAATGTTTAGTACTCTGACCTTATACGCTGCCATTTGTTTTCTTTATCAAGTCAGGTCTAAGACTATTAGCAAAGAGAAACCGGTGATAAAACAGAGATAAATGTGATAAAAACAGTTTTCAAGCCCCTTAAGAATGGTTCATCTACAGTATATAGAGGTGTTGTAGGGTGTGAACTGCACTGTGTGTGAACGTGAGCCCTTCGAGTACATTAGTACAGTTCAACTCCTTGATGATTTGCAAAAGGAAAAATTATCCGAATTAAAGGGAGGGGGGGGGAATAGGCCCCCTCTCTTTTTTTAGGCCCCTAGAATCGCTCTTGGATCCGTTATACCTCATTTTCCAAAACATAAATTAACTTCAAACACTGCTTGTTCTATCCACAGTTCATGAGCGGTTTGTTTGTTCCAAAACCGTTAATGGTGATGAAACCCTTCGCCCAAAGGAGCTCAGAATTGATTTTGTGTACAAATCAATAGTTCTCTAAACACATCCATAGCAACAGTTAAACAGATTTGAAAAAAAAAATTTCCCATAGAGACTTTTAACGTGCATCGTGATGTCACGGAATACATCACCATTTTTTTTTTTTTTTTCTAGGTTAGTTTCAAAATGCATTTCTAGAAAACCCTGTATTCAAAAGTTTTATTTCAATTGTTTTTAAAAGAATGGAATCTGCTGGAATTAGGGTTTAACGCTAGATTATGATTAGAATTCCCAAAAACTGGCATCAAGCGGCCACTAGATGGCACTACTCATCATTTCCTTGAAAACGCCTCTGATGAAGGACAGGATTGCACTTGTAAAACATGGAAGTGTAAACTTAGGCATTCGAAAGTCAAAATTCTAGGTCACTCGAGATGAATCTGAGAGCGCGCCGGGTGGGTTTGTGTTTCCAAAACTATTTTCCTGGGGCAATTCCTTTTGAGGAAACGTTGTGAGCAGAGAAACTGGACACCTGCCATGCGATCGCTCTAATGTGCCATAGATGATGATGATGATGATGATAATAGTTTGAGATGATAATAATAATAATAGATGATATATTTTAGATTTTTTTTCAATAATAGTGACTTGCTTTTCCTCCAAATAAGCTGAGTCATTGTGTTCAAAAAAAGTATTATTAAGACAACATACGCCATGTATCGTCGTTCTCCCTGTGCACAAAACAAGGGATGTCACTAATTAGTCAGAGCCTATCTGGCTGACGAGTAACAATCTGGTTATGTGAACATGGTGCTCAGGTTCTGGAACCGTGACCCGGGTCATATCTGGACCCAAACCCAATAGAAAACTTTTGGACGATGGTGAAGATGGCAGAGAAAACCGTCGTCTTCAGGAAGCAGTCGAGCATGCATGGGTTGAGCGAGTGACACCAGAGTACTGCAGACGTCTCTTTAACTCTGTGACCAGCTGAATCCGGCAGGTTCTAAAGAATAAATAGTACTTCATTCATAATGATGATTTTTGTATATGTGATTAATTCTTTTTATGATCCTGATTGTCTGTTTAAAAAAAAAAAAATTGAGCACGTCATCAAAACATTGAATATTTTACTTTTTTGTCTCAATATTTTTGGCTGCCTCTATATGTGCAAATCAGAGCAAAGCTGGTGAATCCTGTCTCCTGAGGGTGCCATAACTATTGCATGCTCCGTTGTACACAGCTCATTTGCGTCCGAGAGTCCAAATGGAATTTTAAGAAAGTTGATGCACACATGAATTTAAATCTCGTTAAAACGTTGAGGGCAGTCCAGAATCCTTCGATCTGGAAAGGCAGATAATCCGTCTTAAAACATTTACACACAAAATATTGAACAGATTAATAATCTGAACAGTTTAACAGTCCGCTCCGGGATGCACACCGATCATCGTGACTGGTGCACACTAAAAATCAGACTCGTGTCAAACCTGCTGTGAATAACGGCGTCCTCACAGCAGACTTCACCGTAACAGCTATTACTCCTTTAACAGCTGCAGTTTGCTGTGATGAACATCATGTCCCATATTTTTATATCACTTTCCCAAGTCTCAAGAGCTCCGTATGTTAACACACCAGATAAAATGCACATCAATTTTGTCTTTGTTATTGAGGAAAGGCTGAGCGACATGCCAGTGCTTCTTTTATGATGTCACAATAGGGGAGGAATCTAATCGGCTCGTTTAAAAACACGGAAACAGGACGAAAAAGCGGGATCGTTCTTCTATTTCAGACAAATCCTGTCTAAAAGGAAGAAAAAGGTGAATTTTAGTGCATAATTTTTAGATAATGTGGATTATCCGAGAGAATTATCCTTGTCCTCCTTGCTGCAGGTGCTGAGTTGGCGTCTGACGCCCGATAACTACCCCCTGAGCGATCAGCCTCCACCTCCGTCCTACCTGTACGGCTCACAGCATCTCCTCCGCCTGTTTGGTGCGTATTCCAGATCAGAGGACTGAGATTTTTTGCTGCATGTCATTTTAATTGATAATTAGACAGTGTTCAAGTTAAACAGGGATTTTTTTTGTTGTAAAAAAACA